>VDFB02021060.1:0-18028 GCA_007258455.2 Sequoia sempervirens | reverse complement strand
ATGATTTTTCTTGCATTATCATATATGCATTGATAATTTATGCATTATAGTTTGATTTCATTATTTTCATTTCATTTGTATTGACTGGTTTCTCATCCTTGTAAAACTATAAAGGGCACAATAATTTCCTAACAAAATAAAGCTGTCATTATGTACAAATACACAAGAATAAATGGTGCATGACCAATATCAAGTTTCCATCTACATTGTTGTTGAATATATAGTTGCAACCAAATAAAAATATGATATAACCGCCATTTTCACATAAATATAATAGTAATTACAAGATTCTCAAATAAATTAAGTTGTAAAATTTTTATTGAGCAATGAGCACTACATTTAATTCTTAAAATGCTATATGAAAATAAATGGTTGATTAGGCACAATTGTTGACTATAATGATTTAAACTCTCACTATGGTTTTGACGGTTGCTTGTTAAGTCAGGCTTCTCTTAGTGCAAACTTAAATCTTTAACAACTTTTTTAGCATAAAATGTTTTGCCATGAAACCAAAAATGACACTTTCAACTATATTTTCAGAACTTTAGTTAGACATAAGCGAGACTCTCCAAAAGATATTTAGAAGAATAATTTGTTATAGCTCTAGTAGAATTCGAAGATAAACTATAAAGAAAACCATAAATATTCATGAATATGACGTGTAATTTTGGAAGCTTACCTAAAATAGGTACAATTATTAGTTTTCTTCATCTAGGATATACCAATCTATCATTTTGGTCAAATGTTGATCACAAGTATAAACATAATACCACTTTTCCTTTTCTTTGGGTCTATGAATTCAAAGGTTGTGGCCAAATTTTAGGTCAACTGCTAGTATCTAATGTTATAGACCTGAAATACTTGCACTTAAAGTTTGTTTATGCTGGATTGGAACTCAATGAATATTGATCATGTTCTATAATTTATTTTTATTGGAAGAAAGCATAAAAAAAATTACATCAAAGGAACAATTGCAGAGTTGTTACATAACAATAGCAATACGAGCTATAAATTTTGGTGTTATTAAAATTATTTCTTAACATTTTATTAAACTCTTTTCATCAAGCACTTTTCTACATGTTTTAGGTATACTGTGGTCGTAATATTATTCATATCGTCATAATAGAAAAGTACCACCAAATTGAAAACAAGTTGCCTTTTTGTTTATCTTTGCTATTCAAATATATATATATATATATATTAATTTGGTTATTTCTATAAAAAAAAATAACGCAAAAAGTTAGGCAACATCTAATTAATCTTAAAATTGGATAATTTATTTGGATCTTAGAGGTCCTAAAGAATTTGTCAATAGAGGCACAAGTTTTCAAGCAACATGGAATTCAATTTTGTCATCAAAGTGGCTAGAAACTTGATGAATGACAAATGTACAATACTTTGGAGTGAAGTAGAGGTGATTAAGAACACCTTCAAACTTTTTACCAAATTGTAAATATCATAAACAATTGGAAATCCAAGTTTGGCTAATTCACCACTTCTTGCAAAGGTCAAACTAGTCAAATGTTGAAACAAACAAGGAAAATGTGATGAAAAAATCTTCATAAACTTGGGAACTCTTCTTTGTTGAAAGTGTGTTCTATGTTTATCAATGAGAAAAATATGAAGGGTTCTTGGAATTCAAGAGGCATTTTGAGTGTTCACTTCTCATTTTTGTTACCAATGAGGGCGGGGGATGCTTTAAGTGTTGGGCCTTTGTAAGAATTCTCTTATTGCTCATGTTTATAATATTCATTAGAGATAGTCAAGGCTTCCATAGTTGTAGGGATAAACTAGGGGTGAGGGAGCTCAAACAACTTGTAATGGTGTTAATTAATAATTTTAGTGATGTAACCTTTGTGTCTTAATACTTGAGATAGTGATGGGATGCTTGGAAGCTATGTTCCATGAAGTTTCCTGATGTGGAGACGGGGGATAGGATTCGGGGATAGGGGAACGGGGGGCCTAAGTTTGGGGACGTCAGGGGGATGATGGGTGGACGGCAAGGGAGCGGTGTTGAAATACATATAGTACTTGAAAAATTAGTTATAAAAAGATGTATAACTATAGAAGCCTAAGGAATAAGTAAGTTTTCAACACATTGCAATGATTGCATTGAACTAGTAGTAGTTTTTAAATTTTTAAATTAAATTTTAATAGTGAACATTGAAAATCAAAATATAGACATTGGAAGGAGAACTAAAAGTTCAAAATTTCATAATCATGATTCATAATTACAATCAACAATGTTAAAAATTCAAACTTTAAAAACAAAATAGTAAATACTAGACAATAATACTAATGATTCATGACTCTTGAGTCAATGGCTAATGGCCTGATGCCTCTAATCATCCCCAAGCTCCATGTCAATCTCCTCATCACTGAACTGTTGGACCCCACATGTTCCCTCTTCCTCTTTCAAGAATGAAGAAACTCATTTTGGCTTGCTCTCTCCTAAGCTTGCTCCTAACTTCGTAAGTCTCCTTGCAAATTGTTGCTCAAAGCCTCAAACTTAGATTTTTACTTCAGTCTTCCTCTTCAAGTTGGAGACAATAATGCTTAATATGAATTTGTGAAGATAAAAGATTGAGACAATATATGTCTCTCTTATATGCTTTTTGAAGGCATAGCCATTAGACAGTGCGTATGAACCTGTAGGTTGTGACTTTTAATGTATAGCCAAGAGGCGACCAAAAGAGGAATGTGAGAGGTCACTTGTAGAGTGGAGTGGAAGTACTTGGTGGAGGAGGTTGGACTAATTGGCAGAGGAGGTCGACTATCAAAGATGGAGTTCATTGGAGATTGTCTCAGTCTCGAAGGGTGGTTCTATCATCTAACTCCACCTTTGTAAGCCCATGCTCACAAAATTCTTACTCAGTGTGTATACGATGCTTGGAAAAATGTCCAGTTCATGAGAATCGACATACCACCAAAAAGTGTATTTTGAAGTTTCAATAAAATTTCATGAAAAGCATTTTTACATATATAATTTAATTACCCTTCCAAAATTAATGGTGAAAGTTTCAAAATCAAACAGTTAATGGTTTCGAGGATTTAATCTTTCTTTTTACTTCGATTGGAAAATTGGGGAGGCTACGTGATGTTGAATGCCACTTGTGGAGAACATAAGTTTGGCACCGATTGATTTATGGCACGGTGGAAAACAAATAAGAATTTAATTCTTTGCAAATTATGATTGAATGTTTACCAAAGAATACCAAGTGTTTGAAAAGAGTTATCAAGGTGGGGTAGTTCAATAGCCAAGTCATTGGCATTTCATCTTCTCATCTCAAATCCAAAAAATATCCTTTGAAGTATGGGATAACAAGTGAAAAGGACGGTGGCTATGAAAGAAGGTGGCAGGAGGGGCGTAGCAAAGAGAAGGAGATTCTGCGTAGCCCCAAAGGATCCACTCAATGTTAGATGTCCAAGTCCGCCCATAGAAAGAAAGCAATTATGTTTTGTTTGAATTCATACTTAACAAGAGAGTATGCAGTGTCATGTTTGCAACAAACTTTTAAAATCTTGACAACAAAGAGTAAAGAGAATTTGAAGGGGCACACATCTGAATACAAAGGAAACAATGCTTAATATGGGGCAAAGGGAACATGGATGAGGCGGTTGAAAATGCCACGCTAGGGGAATCAACAAGTCGAGTGGAAGAAATAGATGGAAATTGAAGAGTTGCAGAGTCTGCAACCCATGAAGGAGAAATGTCAGTCGCCCACATTAGAGGGGCACATCGTGCATATGAAGGTGATGCCAGTTGAAAGGAAATTCAATCAAAATACAGAGCAGGTTATGATGGAAACAATCACGCCTAAGAGAAAAGTATGTGGCACCCATAATTTGGGCAAAATTTAAAAGTCTTGAGCAGCCAAGAGGAGAGGATAGGGGGTGGCATGAGACAACAAGTAGAGGATTGGATTTCCGTGCAAGCATGATATGCTAAGAGATAAAGCTTGAAACTGTGGGAGTAAGAAACATTGATGTAAGGGAATAAGAGTGTTGAGGATGTTGCAAGGGAGAAAGATCATTCAATACAACCACATAAGATGTGAACGGTTACGACATGTAGCTATGATCAGAGCACATGAACAATAAGAGCAAAATACAAAGGGTTTGCGATGTTTGAGAGGGGTGTCAAACCCTGAATCAATTGGAGGTGCCAGTCAGAGAGGATAGGTTGTAAAAGAACGAGCCATGAATGTTTATTGAGAGGACGAATTTAGAGAAGTGAGAGAGTAGATGGGGTGATCTGAAAATTGTAATTGTGTTGTTTTTCATGAAAGTATGAATTGAATGAATTATTGATTTGGATGTGTAATTGTAGTAAAATGTTTAGTGCAATTGTAATCGGTTTAAATCGATACATGAAATTGTCGATTTTGGAATTATTCTTCATTGAGTCTTCTGTAATCTGAATTGTGTGAGAAGTTTGCAAAGTTTTGTTTACTTCTTCATCACAAGGTAATTAAGATAAATTTTGGTTTATTTTTTGCATAAATTTGTGCAATAAATGAGTTCAATTGGTAGGCCGTTTAGCAAATGAGGTTGTTTGTGCAAAAAATGTCTCAATGAACAAGAGATGCATTTGCTTGGTTGTTTTAAACATTTAGTTAATAAAACTAGTTAGGGGTGTAATGCGATTGTTTGTTGTTGTATAATGTTATTATTATAGTTGATTAATGTTGCAAAAAAAAAATCAATGATACAAATATATATTAGTATAATAACTCCATATATATATATATGTTTATTTTTCTTCTTATCATTTTCATAATGTGATGTTTATGTAATTTTTGCCCTGCTAAATTATATTATTACATGTATATTTTTTAAAATCTCTACCTTAATATTTAATGCAAATGGGTAGATTTAATTCAAATATTAATTGTAGATAGATAAATTTTACTTTGATATTTATTATAGATAGATAAATTTTACTATAATATTTAGTACACACTGCTAAATAAATATAAAATATGTATTGAACTTGTACTCACATTTATTTAATAGGCTTTGAAAATCTTACCAATTATTAAATGATATATGGAAAATACTACCTCTAAGTCAACAATGTAATTTTATTATGATGTATGTAATAGTGCTCATGTCATTCAAGTCATTAATAGGTTTGAAATTTGATTCAATGAATTAAATGCATTGCATTGCACATTATTTAGAAAAAAAAATCTTGATTTTTGCACTGACTGTTACAACATGAACCAATAGAAAGAAAGATAAAGGATATTTTAACAATTTTAAAAATATAGACTATATAAAATTGTTGGTCAAGTTTTTAATTCTAGATGTTCATTGGTTGGATTGTCACTATCAGTTAAAAAAATGCATGCAATGGATGCACATACTGGTTATGTTTCTTTCTTCCACACTTTACGACTGGTGGTTTGTTGAGGATGCTTTGGTCTTCAATCATCTGGTATAAGAGTCAATCTACAACAACAAAAATGGAAATTGACCCTAGAATAAATTTGAATTAGAAAGTGGGTCGACCAAAGGAAAAGGATGGGGTCTCAGAAGTTGGTTTGGAGGCATAATTAATGATCATTTATGAAAAATATGCAGTTGACATAAATGTAAGATCTAGTGGTGGTTTTGGATCCTTGATGCATGTGAGAATGTGAAGGGATATTTAAATGTTAGTGCGTTCCTAGGAAGTAATGTTGGACTCCTCCTTTGTAGTTTGTGCCAAGGTAAGCAAATGATTTCACTAACTGCACCTAATGTTGGATATATCTAAGAGCTAGAACTAATTGACAAGAAAATCTTTATGTATCCTAGTTCTCTGCTGGAGTAGCTGGAATAATTCTGAGAGTGTAGATTATCTTACACTTTATTGTGGACAAGTCTGTGAGTTTTAATCTTTAGGGAAGTTAGGTTGTGATTACACTTATTCAGCTAATAGGTCTTAAAAATGAAAACTGCTTTCCCTTTTTGTTCTTAAGAAAGATGCTTTGGGCTTATTTAGCACAAATGTATAATTAATCAAGATAATTTTAAAACAACTTATAGAAGTTGTGCAGTCTATGAAGAATTGGAGCAATGTTTGTCTTCTTTCTCAATATTCAATATGATTTAACTTGTTGAGGCACACATTTTTTGTGTTCTTTGATTAATTTTTTTTATTTTAGGAAATGGGGCATGCATTTCTTGGGGCTCAATTCTATGGTAAATTGAATTCTGTTTCATTTTTTGAGGCCCATCTAAAAATTGTCAAGCAATGGTTTTAGGATTTATAACTTTTTAGAGTTCCTTGCCAGTGTTTTGTGTCACAACAGTTAGAGGCTGTCACCAAGTGACATGGTATTCTACACAAATTCTCTCTCTGCTTATTCCCTCATTCACTCTTTGGGAGGTTGGTGCTAAAATTACTAGCTCAATGGAGTAGTACAAGATTCTATAATAGAAGGTTCAAGGAAAAGATGATGTCTTTTATGGATGATGAATACTCTAATGTTGTGAACTGATTCTCCCTTGTCTTTTCATTATTGTTGTTGCAAGATATTTGTATGGACTCTACTTACCATGTGATAATAACTTCTTGAAGGATACATATAGATTGGGAAATATCCTTCAAAAAACTTGTATATTTCATATCTTATGATTTTCTTGCATTATCATATATGCATTGATAATTTATGCATTATAGTTTGATTTCATTATTTTCATTTCATTTGTATTGACTGGTTTCTCATCCTTGTAAAACTATAAAGGGCACAATAATTTCCTAACAAAATAAAGCTGTCATTATGTACAAATACACAAGAATAAATGGTGCATGACCAATATCAAGTTTCCATCTACATTGTTGTTGAATATATAGTTGCAACCAAATAAAAATATGATATAACCGCCATTTTCACATAAATATAATAGTAATTACAAGATTCTCAAATAAATTAAGTTGTAAAATTTTTATTGAGCAATGAGCACTACATTTAATTCTTAAAATGCTATATGAAAATAAATGGTTGATTAGGCACAATTGTTGACTATAATGATTTAAACTCTCACTATGGTTTTGACGGTTGCTTGTTAAGTCAGGCTTCTCTTAGTGCAAACTTAAATCTTTAACAACTTTTTTAGCATAAAATGTTTTGCCATGAAACCAAAAATGACACTTTCAACTATATTTTCAGAACTTTAGTTAGACATAAGCGAGACTCTCCAAAAGATATTTAGAAGAATAATTTGTTATAGCTCTAGTAGAATTCGAAGATAAACTATAAAGCAAACCATAAATATTCATGAATATGACGTGTAATTTTGGAAGCTTACCTAAAATAGGTACAATTATTAGTTTTCTTCATCTAGGATATACCAATCTATCATTTTGGTCAAATGTTGATCACAAGTATAAACATAATACCACTTTTCCTTTTCTTTGGGTCTATGAATTCAAAGGTTGTGGCCAAATTTTAGGTCAACTGCTAGTATCTAATGTTATAGACCTGAAATACTTGCACTTAAAGTTTGTTTATGCTGGATTGGAACTCAATGAATATTGATCATGTTCTATAATTTATTTTTATTGGAAGAAAGCATAAAAAAAATTACATCAAAGGAACAATTGCAGAGTTGTTACATAACAATAGCAATACGAGCTATAAATTTTGGTGTTATTAAAATTATTTCTTAACATTTTATTAAACTCTTTTCATCAAGCACTTTTCTACATGTTTTAGGTATACTGTGGTCGTAATATTATTCATATCGTCATAATAGAAAAGTACCACCAAATTGAAAACAAGTTGCCTTTTTGTTTATCTTTGCTATTCAAATATATATATATATATATATTAATTTGGTTATTTCTATAAAAAAAAATAACGCAAAAAGTTAGGCAACATCTAATTAATCTTAAAATTGGATAATTTATTTGGATCTTAGAGGTCCTAAAGAATTTGTCAATAGAGGCACAAGTTTTCAAGCAACATGGAATTCAATTTTGTCATCAAAGTGGCTAGAAACTTGATGAATGACAAATGTACAATACTTTGGAGTGAAGTAGAGGTGATTAAGAACACCTTCAAACTTTTTACCAAATTGTAAATATCATAAACAATTGGAAATCCAAGTTTGGCTAATTCACCACTTCTTGCAAAGGTCAAACTAGTCAAATGTTGAAACAAACAAGGAAAATGTGATGAAAAAATCTTCATAAACTTGGGAACTCTTCTTTGTTGAAAGTGTGTTCTATGTTTATCAATGAGAAAAATATGAAGGGTTCTTGGAATTCAAGAGGCATTTTGAGTGTTCACTTCTCATTTTTGTTACCAATGAGGGCGGGGGATGCTTTAAGTGTTGGGCCTTTGTAAGAATTCTCTTATTGCTCATGTTTATAATATTCATTAGAGATAGTCAAGGCTTCCATAGTTGTAGGGATAAACTAGGGGTGAGGGAGCTCAAACAACTTGTAATGGTGTTAATTAATAATTTTAGTGATGTAACCTTTGTGTCTTAATACTTGAGATAGTGATGGGATGCTTGGAAGCTATGTTCCATGAAGTTTCCTGATGTGGAGACGGGGGATAGGATTCGGGGATAGGGGAACGGGGGGCCTAAGTTTGGGGACGTCAGGGGGATGATGGGTGGACGGCAAGGGAGCGGTGTTGAAATACATATAGTACTTGAAAAATTAGTTATAAAAAGATGTATAACTATAGAAGCCTAAGGAATAAGTAAGTTTTCAACACATTGCAATGATTGCATTGAACTAGTAGTAGTTTTTAAATTTTTAAATTAAATTTTAATAGTGAACATTGAAAATCAAAATATAGACATTGGAAGGAGAACTAAAAGTTCAAAATTTCATAATCATGATTCATAATTACAATCAACAATGTTAAAAATTCAAACTTTAAAAACAAAATAGTAAATACTAGACAATAATACTAATGATTCATGACTCTTGAGTCAATGGCTAATGGCCTGATGCCTCTAATCATCCCCAAGCTCCATGTCAATCTCCTCATCACTGAACTGTTGGACCCCACATGTTCCCTCTTCCTCTTGCAAGAATAAAGAAACTCATTTTGGCTTGCTCTCTCCTAAGCTTGCTCCTAACTTCGTAAGTCTCCTTGCAAATTGTTGCTCAAAGCCTCAAACTTAGATTTTTACTTCAGTCTTCCTCTTCAAGTTCAGACTATAGCAATGAATTTATGAATAAGATTGAGACAATATGTCTCTCTTATAACTTTTTTGAGAGGCCTTTGGGGTTGGGGTCAACTTAGGGTTAGGGTTAACCCTTTGAAGTGACCATTTTCCTTTGATTTTTTTTTTTAAATCATCAAAATGAACACTCCACCACAAGATTCTGTTGTGAATTTCCTAAGATGTTGAGGGATGTCTGGGAGTCTCGGTGATGTCCTAAATTACCCTTTTGGAGTTTCCCGAGAAGAAATGTCCAAGAAATGTCCCCCTTTTAAGGAACTGTTTGGGAAACGACAAAGGAAACTTGGAGGCAGCAGGGGGACATTTCCAAGGCATCCCCATGTCTTGGGGATGTCCCTGTCTTAGAAATGCCTAGTTTTTTAAACATCCTCATGGAACATTGCTTGGAAGTGTATTCTTCCCAAGAGTTGTAAACCCATTTGAGGGTTTCTCATGTAGTGCCCCTCTGCATTTGGTTCTCGTCATATTGTGTAAGTATGATAGGTTGATTTGAGACATCTTGTTGATTTCCTTGTTTAATTGACCTTAAGTTAGGTGATAAAATGATATTATGTTTAGTCTTGATTAATCAATTCAATTAAATTAAATTGATAATAGAAAACATAAATTAATTCTAAATTAAAGGGAAAACCTATAATTAAATGGATTATGTCATTTTGGGTGTTCAACATGATTTGTAGCTTGGAATTAAATAAATTGTCAAATTATAAAGTGATTTAAAATATAAAGCTATTAATTATTAATTACTAAGTTATAAAGTATTAATAATAATCAAATTATTGACAATTGTTATTTAAGGTTGAGATTTATTAGTAAAGCCTAAAAGATGGGAAATATTATAAAGAAATTAAATGTTAAAATGGAATATCAAATTGAATGAAAGATAGAAAAGAATAAATAAAGATTAAAAAAAAAAAACAAGGAAAGATAGAAAAGAATAAATAAAGATAATGCATCAAATTTCGCAGTTCTGTGCGTTCTCTTTATATTTAATAAACAATAGTCAAAATTTCTGATGCTATTAGATACCTTGGCTCTATTCGGTGATTGTATAGTAATGGTGGACATTTGATAACTGTAGGGTATCCCATACTTGACTTTTCAATCCATTCCTGGATAATCCTTGGCCCCATTTTCCCTATCTGACGCCATGTATTGTTCTTTTATTTTGGAAGTATGTCATGGGATTTGCAATTGGGTTCTAAGCAGATGTATGTGGTATAGGTGCGGGTCTTGGTTCTTTACATTTAGTTTAGTTAAAGTTGCTATGTTATATGAAATTAAATTCTAGTAGAAAAGTTAGTGGTCTAGAAAGAAAATGTTAAGTTAACTATTGAATATAAATTGAGAGGTTATAGGATAGGAATCTTATTATCTTCTTATCTTTAGGCTTGAGTTAAATCTTAGTCTTTTATTATTCTTAATTCAATATAACTAAATTTCTTATATTCAATTTTCTTTTTTTTGACAATTTAGTTTCCATACAATGATTAGTAGAAAATTACCTTATCAAATTATTTGTCCTTAATCAAAAGATAGCATATAGTTATAAGTTAAGCGATCACATATATATGTGTATACTTACATGCATGGGTTAAACCTTCTTAAAACTATTACTTGCATACACCCATTGAATGAAAGTTATATCTTTTGAAAAGATCAATATACAAATGTTATGACACCATCTATTGATATGCTTGTATACATATAGTCAAAATAAATGTGATAGCAAATACTTTCTAACCATCTTCCATTTTTAGTTATAACATAAATTGTTGAATTTAAGTGCCTATATATATATATATATATTTGGATTTTATGCTTAAGAACTAATATAAGGTATGCATTATTCTTCATGGTGATTCAAAAGGGTAGTATATAATAAATTCCTTTAGAACTTTAGGTGATATTTTGGAGATATTTAGGAGTTGAGTATTAATGTCAAATTTCATCATAGATAAAATTAGCTAGCATATATTGTTGAGTAAATATCACTTATGATATCATTTGTTAAGTTGTGGGAATATAACTAAATTAGAAGATTACAACTAATTCTTATCCCATATTAGTTCTTAGTAAGGGTATACATTACCCAATATAGAATTAGAAATAATTGAATAATGAGTTTTAAGAAGTGGGAAAAGATGCCTCTCGTGGATGTTTGTGACAAATTGAGTTTTGTGGTTGACAAGGAATGGAGTTTGTGGACTACCGTGTTATAATTTTATTTTCTTGGTTGCTTTATGTATTTGTTTGTATTGACTTAGTGGATTGATTTTTCTAGTGAGTTGATTTTTTTTCGTTTGTGGGGATATTATTTGTTGAAGTTTGTATTGGAACCATAATTGCTTCAACTTGCCCTTGTTGCGTACTTTTTGGGTAATCGTTTCTTAGACTTCCAGAGGTGAGAGTAGTCTTGTTTCATACTGATTCTTTATTGATTTGGACTTTCCCAATACTTTGGTCGTACTTGTGATTTGACATTATGTTTTGGTTATACTCGATTTCATGAGCCACTTATGTATATGGCCATTAGTGAAAAGGGTAATGCCTCGCATGTTTTCAGTTGAGATCGGATGTTTATTTCCTTGTTGGTACAACCCTTGGTTTGATTATGTTTTGGGTCTCTAGGGAGAGTGGCTCTTCATGGGGGCTGGTGCCTGAAATAGGAGGAAGGGCATATGATAACCCACGTAAGAGTTGGAGTAATAGGTGATAACCTAAATAATTAATTAGGGGGTGGGTAGTATAACATATAATAAGATAACCTTGGATACCTCGTCTATCCATTAGGGCTAACACAAACTAATGGAAGACTGAGAAGGCCATGGTTGGCAAAGTCGTTACCTCGTCTTCATGAGAGGTTAACGGCTTTGCATGAGTCACCCTATGGGGCCAGCACCTCAAGTAGGAGGAAGGGACAGGATAACCATAGATGGGGGCTGACGCCTCAAGCAGCTTGGTACAGCCGGTGCTTGGAGGAAGAGCACAAGATAACCCATGTAGGACTATGTGATGACACTCTCCACTAGTTGCCTTATGCTTTGCTTTCTTGGTTGCCTCTGGAAGTGTGTTATGATTGTGGTTTTGGTTTTACTTTCCAAGTGATTATGATTGTTGCTTTTGATTTATCTATGATGTGTTTTTATGGTCTTGTGTTTACTATGATTGGATCTTGGTTGTTATTGTTTATGATCTATGAAATCATCTGTTGTTGCTTTTGGAGTTATTGTTAATATGATATTTTGTATGATGTTGAGTCTTGTGGTTTCCTGTTTGGATGTTCTTGGTTGAGGTCTCTTTCTTGCCAGCTCCTAGCACAGGGGATGGGTCTTCGGACTCACGTGGTCGGGTGGAACGTGCTAAGCACCCCATTGGGTCCCCAGTCGAGGATCGAGAGGCACGGATCAGTGTCACTTGCGGCGACTCCAGAGTTGTATCTCTCATGGAGCGAGTTATGACACTTGTGCATTTCTATCCAGTTGTATCATGCTATCTTATTGTATGGTCTTGGCTCATGTGGGGAAACACTTTGTATCATTGTTACTCTTGAGCATTGTAATGAAAAGTAATGTTAGGCCTTGTGCAACTTTTGATCCTTGTCAGTTGTTTTTTGATATGTTGTATCTGGGAATATGTCCCTTGAGTTTATATGATGATATGAAGTTTATCATTATGAGTTTTGAGTTAATCGTGTATATGTTGTATTTACATACATGGATGGTTTACTATTAAGGTTTTCTCATGTATGTGTTACACTTGTAAATGTTTACTTTGTTATGGATTATATCTTTGGCTTTCATTCCTTATCGTCGTTGTTGGATTTAAGTTTTGTAATGTCACATCGTGTACCTCAAGGGACGTAAGTGATGGTGAATTTGTTTAAGTGAGTTTCATGTCATAGATTAATGTGTATTCTTGTATGTTATGGTTATTTAAAAAAAATAAAAAATTGTGGTAATTATTGTATTAATTGTCCTTTGGGGTTTGCATGACGGGGCGCTACATCTCAACATATATATGGTGTCTCTTGTGCTTGCAATATGCATATCCCACTTGACTGTTATTTCCATGATGTTGTGATGTTATTGACCATGTGTTGCTATAATATCCATGTTTTTTTTGAAGTGGTATACAATTTTTATATTTTGTGTGTCGAGAATTACAATAAAATCCATTTATTGGTGCTCACTAGAGTTGTTAATTTAGTGTTTATAGATCAAGTGGTATCAACATAGCTTGTGTATGATTAAAGAGGGGTTGTCATGGGAATTTTACAACATCTACTAGGTTTAGTAAAATGGTGAGTTAACCCCATGCAAACATGAGATCAAAATAATGGAGTGGACAAGAGCTAGGATAACTGGCTAGAGAAGAGGAGGAAGGTGAACCATGTTTTAATAAGCTAGAAGATGGTGTGGAAAGAATCTCTAGCATTGTGAGTAAGATATATCAAGTTAAGAGTTGCATGTTCTTACTAAGAAGTTTGGGATGCCAAAGATCTTTGAGGAAGAAAGTGAATTGGTGAAGAGTGAAGACAATAATGGAGAGAGATTTCAATGGGGTTTCGTTAAGGCCAAATAAAAAAGTGACATACATCGATATGATGGGGAGATTAGTGTTGAGAAGTTGGATTTGTAGGCATACTCTAGCCTCCATAACCTCACTCCTTGTTAATAGATCTTATTTGCAATGCTCAAGTTAGCAAATCACTCTTGTTATAAGAGCTATTCCCTATCTTTGGAATGTAGAAAGGTGCTTCCAATTTGGAAGTGGGGGAAGAATTAAAGAGGTTGATGAAAAATAAATTATATCCCATTTACTATGAAGAAGATTTAGTTATTCAATGAAACTTTTTAATAAAGATGAGCAAAATATACAAGATTACATAAGCAAATCCTTGAAAGAGGATTGTTCAATTGGGAAAATATGTCATGGAAAAATAAGATGTTTCTTGATTATGATAGAACCCCATAGCCCAAATTTGGTGTTCGCAACCTCTCATTAACATTTCAAGTAGCTTTGCATGTAGGGTACACATCAAGCATAGATATTAGATTATATGTTTTACAACTCAAACTTGTTGGTACCATGTTGTATTCATGCCTAACTACTCTTTCTATAACATCCAAGACTTAAAAATTCACCTACCTAGGGATGACCTATGTAGTACTAGGTGGCAAAACTCATTGAGAAGGGTGCCTTTCACTTTCTCCATGGTATCCCAACTATTGATAAGGGCATTCAAGGCATTAGATTTGTAGAAGAGATTGTTCTTTTCATTGACTTCAAGATTATGAAATTTAATTTTGGGGATAAATCTCTTTGTGCGTTAGGTTTTTTTTGCTATTGTAGACACTGAAAATATACTGATTGACATCGTGCATTCAGATCCTGACATACTAACATCATTTCTTCCTAAATCATCCCTCGGTCTAACCATTTAATCAAATCCCCCTATCTGATTAAATTCATCAGTATCCTCTCTTGGTTAAATAAATCACTTTATCTGAATCAAGTCATTTCTCTTGTTAATTAAATCAATCCATCTGATCTAATTATCCCTATTTAATTAAATAATGAATTTATTTGATTAAATATCTAAAGTCTATCCATTAAATTAAATAAATTAAAACCTTATTTGATTTAATCTAACACCATCCCTTTTAATTAAATAAATCAAAATCTTTATTTAATTAGCCTTTTATCATATTCCTCTCTTATCTGATTTAAATAAATCCATAAATCTAAGTCAAATAAGTCACATCATCTAATCTCCTATTAAATTAATTAAACCTTTGATTAATTTAACCTCATCTCATGTCACATCCTCTAGATAATGCAAGTTGCAAATGAAAATAGATTTAATTCATTTATTAAATCTCTATTTTCCTCACATGGCATTTTTGGAATATTCTCTCAATTTGAATTCAAAATTTCCAAATCAACATGTACATCCAACAAGGCATTTAAAACCTCTTACATGTCCTTTGCCTTGAGCCAAGTGGCATTTATTGCATTTTCCCTTCCCTCTTACATGTCATTTCAACAAATTTGAATTTCAAATATTGGCATTTATTGGCACAAACTCCAAATCTTGCACAACCATCATCCATTCATAATTTGACAAGTGGCACCATATCATTGGATGAATGTTAGTCCCACATTGCTCAAATTTGGACATTCATCCATCTTGAAATCCTATAAATGAAGAGCTCCTCTCCTCATTTTATCATCCACAATTTGAGTAGACTTACTATGTTAAAATATCTCTTGAGTTTCATCCATTATCATTGAGTCATAGTTAGGTTTTGCAGATTTTGGCTTGGAGTCTTCACATTTCATCAACCAAGTGGATCAATCTCTTCAACTTTCGAATCTTGCATCATAGGAATTGGGAAAGGGCCAATTTTCACATCAAATTGGCACCAATTCCCCCATGGGATCAAGTGTTTGCTATTTAAATTAGGATTTAATCTAGTTTTTATCATTTCATTGTGTTCTTGCTTATTTTCTTTCCTATTTTGAGTTTGCAAATGGATTTCATGGGGAATCCTTCTTTTAGCTTGCAAATCCTTGTCTAACTCATTTATTCATGTTGTTTTGCAGGTACTAGGAAAAGGGTTCGCACATTTGGCACTAGAAGGAGGGCAGAAGTCACAAATTCTAACATTTTCATGAAAATTCTGCGCTTTTCTGCACACACAGGAAATTCCAACGTGGGCTTATCAGCGTCGCTGTTTTCACGCCGTGGGCTCGTCAGCGTCGCTGTTTTAGCACCGCTGGCTTGTCAGCGTCGTTGTTTTAGCACTGCGGGCTCGTCAGCGTCGCTATTTTAGCACCGCTGGACTCATCCTGCCAAAAATTTCAAATTTTAAATTGCGCCGCTGGACTCGCCAATCTGCACAAGTTTTCAAAAAATTTAAAACTCCGACGCTTTCAAGAACTGCGACGCTAGGTGAAAAGAGCAATGCAATCGTGCTA
The DNA here is from genome assembly GCA_007258455.2 of Sequoia sempervirens. NCBI lineage: Eukaryota > Viridiplantae > Streptophyta > Pinopsida > Cupressales > Cupressaceae > Sequoia > Sequoia sempervirens. Next base: position 1,849 of record VDFB02021060.1, on the reverse strand, counting down.
TCTGTCCCAACACAGAGTGCCGCTAACTGGTAAGTGGCGCTGTAAGAGCACTGTTGGAAGAAAAAAATAGCAATGCCTTCACGAGTTGCAACGCTGGAAGACAGAAAAAGGGAGAACTTAATTTTTTAGCATGTGCTTTAGGTTCATGATTTATTTATCTACTGTTTTCTATTTTTTCAACTTCTATGTTTTTCCAGAATCTAATTGTTTTTCCACTTTGTAGGTTGGAAGCCAAACACAAAGGAAGGAGAAGCATGGAGATGATATTGGGTCTAATCAAAGTGTTTTTTAACACTTAAGTGTTTGTTTAACACTTCTTCAAGAATTTGTCATCTTTTTCTTTCTTTAGAACACTAGCTTTCATTTGGGTTTAAAAAGGATTCTTTTTGTTTATTTCTTGCAAAAGGTTTAAAAAGAATCTTAGGATCAACAACTTACTAGATTTCGTTTATGGATTAAACAATTGAACAAATGTCTTTCACTTGTGATTTGGTGCTCTAAAATGAACTCACATATTGCTTTGATGATCTAAAAAGAACAAGTGTAGTTGTGTTTTTCGTGAGGGCTTACTTAGACTAAAGTCATTTGAAAAGGGCATATGCGCTTCTCTCGCGCTTTATAGCGATCTTGAGAATCAAAAGGTCTTTTCTATGACTTTGGGTTAAGATAAAGCAATCACCTCGACACTTCAATTTGGACTTAAAATTGAACAAACTATTGTGCGAGTGTGAGTGGGGACTTTGTTGCGTACATTCTCTCTCCTTGTTGCCAACAAGGATTGATCGAATTACGAATATTGTTCTTCATTCACTTTAATTTATCCTAGAGGGCCTGCCTTGGGGAAAAAGTACTCACCCAAGGGAATGACTCAACCGGTAACACTCTAAAGCCAAGAGTATTTCCAGTCGAGATATAAATGTGGATATTAGAAGAAACGCCAATATCATGCGGTTGACTCTGACAAGATGGATTCGAAAGGGGACTCTTGCCACGTTGGGTCAAATCCTACGAACGAAAAGTCCTTACTAAAACCCATGTGCTAGAATTTTCCAAAATCCTTAATCTATTTGTTGGTGCAAGAACGGCCATTCTGAAGCCACCCCACATTTTTACGGTCTTCTAGTAGAGATGGAAAGCATGCCATGGGAGTTTCATGGAGTGTTGATGCTTGGCTGCCCCATATAAGTGAGTGTTGTGGAGGGAGCAGTGGGAGGTCAAGCATCTAACCATCCGCTAGAGATAAAGCATTAGCTGGACTTGTCCAAGTGGGAATCCAACAAATATTGTCTTACACATTCATAGGATTGTACTTGTTCTTGGGTTACAAAATGCATTACTTGATCGAAAACATCATGGAAACAAACACTTAACATCATCCAAATTTCAAACCCTTTTGAAGACAAATACCATTGACTCAATCCATATGTTATTGCTTTCCCTTGGGATTCACGTCCTTAGAGGTTTCTAAGCATTGAATTATATCTCAATTTGTCTTCTTAAGTAAACAATAGGAAACCCTAGCCTTAAGTTCATTGAATTTCCACATAACATATCTTGTGGGGTTTGAGGAAATTAAGACATTAAACATTTTAGTTGGAAAACCTAATTGAAGAAAGTGTTTTTGGTAAAATAAAGACATTAAGCAAAGCTAAGCAAAATGAACTTTCATATGTGTTGAAGACTCCAAATCCCAAAGCACAAATCATTGATTGGAAATCCGAAATTGAATGTTCAAATGAAATCATTTATTGGTTACAAAGGTCATTAGGAAGCATATGCATGCTCTTCATTACCTAGATCTAGGCAAACAAAGTATACCTTTTAGGTCCATCTTAGGATCAAAACACAT
>VDFB02021059.1:0-18460 GCA_007258455.2 Sequoia sempervirens | reverse complement strand
AAGCGAAATCATCTGACTCTCCGATAATCGAGAAATCCAGATCAAGGCACGAGAGGTCATTTCAAAAAGCTGAAGAACGAAGATTAAAAAATCACTAAGGCATTGGCAAAAGCGCCTTTTCTTGGGAAAGGCGCCCATTCTTTTGAAGCCTTAAACTCAGCTTTTTATCAAACAGTCTCCCAGGCAATTCTCTTCAGTTTGGATCCAGCTCCGCAGTGAATGTGTCTGTGACATCTCAGGATCAACAAACAGCGCTAGATTCAGGATCAAACAGAAGGTTTTCAGGAGAGAAAATGCTTAAGGAACTTGCAAAAGCCAAAAGGGACGCCCAAAAGAAGTCAAAGGTCATTTGTTGACTAAAGTCAAGAGTTCTTTGAGTTAAAGTTGGCTAAAAAGCTCCACGATTGGTGGAAATCACCTTTTTAACTTTAGATCAAGCCCAAATCACCTTTTGAGCTTGAGTCAGTTTCCCAAATTTGTGGATCTAAAGCCTAAACATATATATTCAAGGAGAAGGCGTCCCACTTCATTATTTCATTGCAGGTTGAAAGATAAAAACAGCCACAAGCTCTCAAGGACGCCATTAAAGATCTGAAGGAGGTTTTCATCAGTTCTTCATTTTTCTTCCAGATCTGAAGCAGGAAAGGATTGCTATTTTGAGGATTGGACCAGAGATAGATTTTTTCAAGAGGATTTGATAAAACTTCCAATCCACCTTATGTCTATTTCTCCCTTCTGTCTTAGGTTTTCTTTGCATCCACGTAAAGTGCCAACAGCTACATCGTGATCAGATCAACTGGATAGATTCAACATAATTTTCCAGAGAAACCCATCTCGACAATTTTTCCAGAATCAACAAACTTGCTACCCCTATTTTTGGGGATTTTTTCGAAAAAAGTTTCAAAATCAAAATTCTGAAGAATTGGGTTTGTTCAGCATTGAAGCACGAACAAAACCCATGTGCCAGATTTTTTCCGAAAAAATACTTCTCGGCAGGACGCTATTTTTAAGGGTTTCCGAAAATCATCTGAACTAGGTCAAGCTTACAGTCAATCTTCAAGTTTTTCAGGATGCAGTACTCCCAGGTGCAATACGAGACCAAGACGGTCTTACTCCATGATTACCTGAAAACAGTTGACACAAATCTACACCAAGTAAATCCCGTGGTTGATTTGGAGCAGCTAGAAGGCATGAATCAAATAACATTGCAGAATATCGAAGAATCCGGATTGCTGCAGGCCGCATCAATTCCCATCACACTACAAAGCGTAGAGCTTGTAATCGCTTGTATCAAGCATTACAACCCTACCACCAGAGAAATCAGAGCAGCAGATGGAAGAATTGTTTGCAGTTTAAAGCCTCAGGATATCGAAAGATGTTTTGATATTCCATCACATCCTAATAGCAAAGTCATATCATTGACGGAATGTGAAAAAGCATTTGAGACAGCTAAGGACAAATGTCAAAGGATTATGGCCAAAAAATGGCTAAAAGTGACAAAGGCAAACTTGCCTAAGCCGTTGGGACGAGGAGAATGCAAAGATGAGTACGCAGTGTTAATCACTCTACTCAATAGAATCACGGGAGAAGAAGATGGTCGTCAATTTCAGCCATGGATGTACTATGTCATCGCTAAAATCATTGGCAGAAGGGAATACTATGACTGGGCCACTTTGATCAGTGACACACTCCACCGACAAATCACTAGGTATCTGGAAGCTCCTAGGTTCCACATGTGCTCTTACCTGGTATACTTGATCGCCTTCCAAGGTGAATTCAGGTTATTGAACAATGTGGGAACCTTAGGTGTGCAGAAGGTTCACGAACATTTCACACGTCTTGAGTTTACTCAAGCGGAAAGGCACTTCAAGAAAACAAGTGATCACTTCACTATGCACACAATACGTGAGCTTAACCATGAGATGCACGTGCGTATTTCACAGACAACCAGAGAGGCAATGGCGGATTGGGCAGATTGGTTCATCCAATTTCCTACGTTCTCCTACATACGCGTGTATGGCTACATTGGCCACCCTGCCATGCTACCAAGATACCCTTCAGATAGGGTAGTCTTCATGGAGTTCCTGAGACAATTGTCCGAGGTTCATGTCTACTTACGCCTGAAGAGGAAGACAGCTGTCAACTTTCTAGTTGAAATGGGACTATACAGATGTGGACTCGCGGCTGATGCTAAGATGATGAGTCAAGAAACAGCGAGGTTTAACCTCAAGTATCTCATCGATAGAAGATCCTATGATCCCAGAGGACTCTATGCAGCACACCTCTAGCAACACTCGTCACATAAGTCTTCTATGGAAGACTATTGGGTAAATTGTAAAGACGAGTATGAAGTATGCAAGAAGGAACTACTACCGATCTCGTGACTCACAGATTGGTTGATTTTATGTCACAGGACATTGAGGGCTCCTCCGACGCATTTAAGGAAGTCATTCTCCTCATTCTTTGTAGATTCAGCTTGACTCCTAACCCATTCTCGAGAGTGGATTGGTATGCCAAAGAAGACATCTCTTTCTATGGGAAGAAAGAAATCCAGTAGAGTGGTTAAATAACTCTATCTCTACGAAGAAGAAATCAAGGAAGGTGATAATTCTTCACAATTGTCGCCACAAAGTTCACCACACCACCTTCCACTTCAAGAAGAAGCCTAGGCGTATAATGGTGCAATCCCTCCCCAGGGATGAGGATGTCGGCTTCCAGAACACGAGGGACACCAAAGGAGAAAGCCACACATAGTCCCTGAATAATCACGTGCATTACGCCTGCATCAAAGAGTAGAGACCGCTACCCCCGATTCACAGGCACTATCACTGCAGGGAAACCGCCAGCTAGTGAAGTTGTTGAAGCACCAGTGGCTGAGCCAATGGTAGAAGCAGCAACAGTAGAAGCAGCAGCAGAAACGGTGCCTGTTATGGAAGCAGAGCCACCAATATCACCAGTATCACAGCGGACACAAGTCCTCATCGACTTAGATTCGCCACCGAGAGACATTGCTCCAGCACAGTCTCACACTTCCAACATTCAAGGGCCTCACGTCCCTCCTAGCGAAGTTCGCCGAGATTCTATTTGGCTTGAAGGCTTCCTAGGAAGAAAGAGGGAAAAACCCTCATATGAACTTGACTTTACCGAATTCGACCACGTCCCACAAGACACGTCGGCGAAGAAGTTAAAGAAACAAGTTCACATAGAAAGGAATGCAGAGTGTGAGATCATCATAGAGACGGCCACTCCACCAGTAGAGAAAAGCATACACGAGGTCCAAGTCGAAGACTATACTTTGTCTCAACTTAACCTCGGGAAGACTACACGACAGGTGGAGGCAGACCTTCTTGGAATAGCTTCGGTGAGCGCACAAGAAAGGATGGCAAAGGATGGTAAAGAAAAGGCAGCCTTAAAGGCTGAAAATCAGAAACTGAGGTCTTACATAACCAGCTTGATACATGGCACACCCAACGTCTCAGCCCTACCAGCAGGACTACTAGACCTCCCCGCCGAACAAAATCATCGACAATTGATAACATTCAGAAAACACTTGAGGGATCAAGTGGAAGAGTTTGTTCTCAAAGGTAGATGTATACTGGCAAACCTATACCAGTTACGGGATGGAGCACATGGACTTCGTGCAGAGATCCAGCAGTCAGAACAAAGGATTGCAGAAAGGAGGCTTGAAGACGAAAGCACAATTGCAGATTTGCAATTGGCATATCAATCAGTATACTCTGAGGAAAACAAGCAACATCTTTTTGCTTGGAAGGAACAATTGGCATACAAGGTGAAAGCCTATGACGCTCATTCAGTAGAGTTGATTGATTACAGACGGGTGGTTGCCACTATTATCAACTTCGCAAGAATGTTGGTGATATCTTTCCCTTGCATGGAATATCAACGTGAGGGAGGAGAATGAGAATACGTCGAGATGGTTACTGTACAGAACCAGTTCAGGGATGTCATCCGTAGTACCTTTCTTGATGATCCAGATGGTTGCAAGCTGGCTAAGGTAGTAGCTTTATCAACCAAGTTTGAAGAGGCAGCATCTCAGTGTATGGACTTCGGAAATCAACTCACAATGGGTGAGGTCATGCTACGACGCCACGTCATCATTCTACAAAGCATTAATTCCCCAGAAGCTGATGAAGTCAATCAATGGATAGAGACACTGCTGATTAGTGGCGAATTATAAATGCACCAAAGAAGGACGCCATACCCCCTCCAAATGGCATTTATGAGACTTGAGTTTGACTTGATGCTTCTTTCCAAGTCAACTCAAGATGCTATTAAATGTAGTTGGAGTTAACTTGATGCTTCTTTCCAAGTTTAACTCCACTTTCCTTAAATCATGCATTGTCAGATCCCACTAATTAAGGATGTCTAATTGGCTTCCATGATTCGTGGATCTTAGATCTCCACTAAATGTGGATGTCTATTTTGGAGGATACTTTACATTTAAGTTCACCTTTGTTTGTTTCTACCAACTCAAGTAGTTTCAAAATGACCCTTTGACTTCTCGCTTAACTGGGGTAGTTTTCCGCTAACCCGCCGTCTCTCCCCTTTTTAGGGTGAATTCATAATTGATTGGCAAGAACTCATTGTTAACTCAAGGAGATTTTAGTTACCCACTCTTTGAGTTCTTATAAATAAGAGCCTTGGGCCTAGTTATTTGTTTAACTTACTTGCTATGCAAAATTGTTGCCATTGTTGCCAAATGTTTTCTGAAAGCCTAATACTTGTTCACTTCGAGATGAGAGTTCGCTGACTCCATTTGTAACAGTATGATTTCGTGCCTTTGCTTTCCCAACTTTTGTAGTTCGTTGATGAAGCATTGAAGAAGAATATCAGAAGGCGCTTGCGTTTTGATCATCTTATTTGAGTTATGTCTACGCCTTGTGTCTAATAACTTGTTGTCTCATTTCCCTCCTCGGATAGGAGTCCCTCCTCCTTGGATATTCGTTATTGACAGTTATCGTTTGATGTTGTTTAATGTGTTGACTTCCAAGCTATACTTCGGATAGGAGTCCCTCCTCCTTAGCAAGCTCATTGGCCAAGGCATCGTGATTTTGTTGTTTCTAGTAAACTTTTCCTAAGCCTCATACCGGATAGGAGTCCTCCTCCTGGCGGTGTCTCAGACGTTAGTTTATCGTAGAGTGTTTGTACCAACTCATCCCTAGGTAATTGGGAGAGTTCAGAGTTCGTCATATTCTCGGATCAGTGATCCAAATCCAAACCTATTCCCTCAAGCCCTTTACCCTCATGTTTCTGTTTATCTTGAAGGTATTGGATAGATAAAAGCTAGTTAGTTGTAGTTGAGATCTGCAGAAACCAGAGAAAAAGCTTAGCTACGGCGCATTGTGTTTGTGCACCCTTGTGTCCTGCCGCTGAAGCATAAAAAGATAGGAACTTTAGTTAACATTTCCCTTCCTTACGCATTGCTCCCAGCAGAGAGGGACTTCTCCTCTTTAAATAACGAAGAAGTGTTGCAAAACATTTGAAATAGCTGAACGTTTACAATGAGCACTCCAGAGGTGCTAATTTAAACGCCAACACTTACCTAATCCCCATGTTCTGATCTCCAAGGCCTGATTGATCTCTGGATCAAATAGAATTCATCATTTTCCTCTAGCAAATTTTGCCTTCTTCATAACCTTTCATCACGGGCGCACTTTGACTATTTCCTTCTAGGGGCTTTGGATAATTCCCATGCCTTAGAAAATATTATGTTGTCCATTCTTCATATTACCTCCTTGGGCGCATTTTGACCGTCCTTCCATTTTCATGACTTCGAATTTTTTTCTTGCCACCTACTTATCCTAGGAGCATTCACCACCTTGAGCTTCATATTTCTTCCTTAGAAAATTTTCTCACCCACCTTGATTCTGGCGTATAATACCTCATGTAAGCTTGCGCGCAATTAGGCCTTTGTGTCTTCATTTTCTCTAACTTAGCCAGTTTCTCAAACTCCTTCTCTATGATGGGCGCATTTAACTCTTGTGCTTCATATTTCAATGCCTCAGACAAGTTTCCTCCAACACATTCTTCTATGGGCGCATTTGAGTGGTCTTCCTTCAATTTCTCATCAACTTACTCCTTGCTCTTCTTTGGGCGTATTTTAAGAGTCCTCATCTTGGGCGCATTTCCTAGGGTCAACTTTGAATTTGTGCCTTAGAAATTTTTTGATGAACTCACTTCATGGGTGCACTAGAGGGGTATACTTCCACTTTTATGCCTTAGAAAAATTTTATGTCATTTCATCCCTTGGGCGCATATGACCCCTTATACTTTTGTTTTTGATGCCTTAGAAACTTTTCTAAACTTCTCCATAACTGGGCGCACTTAAGGGGGTCTACCTCCATTTTATGACATAGAAAAACTTCTTATCCAACCCCCTTCTAACTTGGGCGCATTTGGAGGGGTATACTTTTATTTTTTCTAACTTAGAAAATTTCTTATCCCTTGGGCGCATTTGGGAGGTAATGCTTCCAGCTTTCATGCCTTAGTGAAATTTTTTAACTCCTCCATGAAGTTTGGGCGCATTTTGGGGGTGGAGATTCCATTCTCAATGCCTTAGACGTTTTTAACTCACCTTCTCCATGATGGGCGCATATTGGAGGGTGTGATGCCATTTCTCCAAGCTGAGGGCGCATTTAACACCTCTTGCTTCCATTTCTCCAAGTTGAGGGCGCATTTGAGGGGTGGTCTTGTTCCCATTTCCATGACTTAAACAATTTTCTATCTCCACTTCCTCTCAAGGGCGCATATGAGGGGGTCTAGCTTCAATTTTCTTCAGACTTAGAAATTTTTCCACCTGACGCATTTAGAGGGTCCTCCTTCTAGTTTCGTTTTCATGATCAAGCTTCCAAGTAGGGCGCATTTTGATGGGTCTCCTACCAGTCAACCTTGCCTTAGGCATTTTTCAGCATCTGGAGTGCTGAGGAAACTTTCGAAGGTGATCCCTGAATTCTTAGCCAATTTTGCCCAGTTTGCCCTCACTTTCTATTTTTAGCAACTACTTGATTTCCTAGCCTCTGCAACTCTGCTTGACTTGAAATTTGCCAAGCGTGATCCTCATGACTTGTTTGACCTGTTCACACTTGCCTCTCGTGCTGACCTGCTATTTTTAGTCTTGTTCTGGAGGTGACTTACTATAGATAGTAAGTACTTAGATTGTGCTCAAATTTCACCAGTGGATTGCTTGAAGGATGCTGATCGTGATGGGATACATCAATTTTTCAATTTTCTCGAGTTTTACCCCTCATTTTAGGTACCAAAGCTGGAAACCCTTAATTTGCATGGGCCTCAAATGACCTCCATTTGACTCCGTTTATGCTCTGGACCACTCTATTTGTGATACTGAAGTGTTGGGGAGCTGTTGGAGTGAACCTGCTAAAAATAGTAAGTGCTCGAAAAGGTGATCAACTGACTGTCGGATGTGGTTGCATGTCATACTGCCCGAGAGATCTCAAAAAACCTAGAAAGACCCAGAAAAATACTGAAGACTGGTCTGCATGTGGGTACCTACTAAAAAAAGTAAGTGCCCGAAAAGTGATCAACTTGACTTGCATGTTATACCATCGCGAAGTTCTTGAAAAACCCAGAAAGATTATCCAGACATGCATTCAAAAATCATACATGCAAACCCTAAAAATGGCACCCAGAGCCAGAATTGCTAAAAGTCATCATCTTGGCTTGCATGTTACATCACTACGAAGTTCTCAAAAAACCCAGAAAGATTCTCCAAACATGCAAAATGGCTCCCAGAGCCAAAATTGCTAAGAGTCATCATCTTGGCTTGCATGTTACATCACTGCAAAGTTCTCGAAGCCCAGAAAGATTCTCCAAACATGCATTGAAAAAGCACACATGCAAACCCTAAGAATTGCTCCTGAAGCCAGAACTTGCTAAAAATAGAAAGTTGTCAGAATCTACTCAAATTTTGCAAGCAAGCAACTTGAAGGGCTCCAAACGTGGTGTAGCAGTCAAAATTTCAAGAGTCCTGAGCAAAAGGTCCCAAATCGAGCACTTACTAAAAATAGTAAGTTGTCAGAATTCAGTGAAAATTCAGTGGGAACCTGCCTGAAGCCTTCTAACTGCAATGCCAAGCTCAGATTTCAATTAGCCAACTCAATTTGACCTCAAAATAGCCTGAAGATTCAAAACCCTAATCTATTAAGACGCACTCCAGACTTAATCAAAATTCCAATCCAGGTCAAAAGACAAGTACATCGTTGGAAAGATACAAAGAATAGAGAGAGACAAACACAAGACCCAAGCCAAAAGACCGAATGGAACAAAAATTAGGGGGGTCCCCATTTTAAATGGCTTGATGTGTGAAAAGGTCACAACACAATTATTAAGGGCTAAGAAGAAAGGGTGCAAACTCTTTGCAGTCAAGATAGAAGAACTTGAAAAGAACCTTGAAAACTTTGGGTCACAAAACTTCCAAGAGATGGAAGAGGGTGAAATGGATGAAATAGGAATGTCAGATATGGAGAGGTATCCTATACGGAGAAAGTTTTCAGAGGTGTTTCCAGATAGTTACTTGGGTTGCCACCGAAAAGGATATTTGACTTCTCTATAGATATAGTTCCAAAGTCTGAACCTATTTCCAAGGTGCTATATAGGATGAAAACAACCGAGCTAATGGAGCTTAAGGCACAGTTGGATGAGCTATTGTCTAAGGGGTTGATAAGACCAAGTGTGTCGCCCTGGGGAGCTGTTGTATTTTCCAAGTTTGATCTAAGATCTGGATATCATCAATTGAGGATTAAGGATGAAGACATCTTACCATTGAAATCAGGTGGACAATTTAATTTACTTGTTCACCTTTTGGTTTACCAAATGCCCATGATGTATGAGAACATGATGAATAAATATATTTAGGGGACTGATTTATTCTATGATGAGGAAGATCATTGGCACAGATGAGAGGTTGGTCCGCTGTGTTTAATAGAACATGTTGTATGGTAACCTCTAAGGTAACCTTCTTTTCTATGAAGACTCCATTATTTTAAGTATGTGATCTCAGAGGAATTAGATCTCAAAATAAGATAGCAGGTCAGTTAGAGAGGCTAGCACCCAAGAATGTATCCGAGAGTTTGCAGTGGTTCATAGTAGGAAACTGTAGAAAGTTTGTTGCAAACTTCTCCAAGATTGCCTTTTCGATTACGTCTTTGAAGAGTAAAGGGAAGAAATTTGAATGGATACAGAAGTATCAAGAAGCCTTTGACCTACTCAAAGAGAAATTGATTATTGCATCGATCTTGAAAGTACCAAATCCTGAAGGTAATTTTACTGTTATCACGGATGCATCCAGGGAGGGCTTAGGAGGTTTGTTAATGCAAGATGGGCAAGTAATTGCTTACGAATCAAGGAAGCTAAAATCTTATGAGCAGAATTATGCATCGCATGATTTGGATAGCAGCTGTGGTTCACGCATTGCAAATGTGGAGGCATTACTTGTGTTGTACCCAAAACCAAAAATTTTGCTTCACTAAGGCATTTTGCTTAATTGAGTCTTAATCTTGTTAAAGTGATGTCAGAAGGTCGTTTTTGGGGTTTCTAAATATGGAGTTGGTGTCAGTATAATGTCAATCTGTCACTGAAGTAATTCAAGAAAAATGAAAATTTGAAGGAAAAACATCAAAATTTTCTATCTCTGGAGAGGGGAGCACATTTTCAAAAGGGCGCCCTATCTTTTAGGGGCTCGGATCCTGTTTTTAGGGTTTGTCACCTCCACAGACATTTGTCCCAAGATCACGTCAATTTTGGCAAAAGTAGTCAAGTCATGGTCAAACGGACTCATTTCGAAAGCAAGTTAGAAGATACAAGAAAACAAGGTAAAGCGAGAATTGGCTAACATCGGTAAAAGCGCAGCCTTTGTGCCCATCTTTTTGAGGTGCCAAATGTAGGTTTTTGGATAAACGCCACCCAAGATGTTTATCTCACATTTGTTCAAAGCTTCGCGACGCATTCGTCAGTGGGTGAATCTGAGTTGCAGAAGTGCCTGAGCCAGAGGTCAAACATGGGGTCAACGGCCACAAATATCAAAAGAAAAGCAAGAGCACTTTTCGAGAAGGCGCTTTGAGCTTTTCTGCCTTTATCGCTTTCCGGCGATATCGACATCTATAACGCCCGAACACGTTTCCGCTGTCGCCTCGCTGACGAAGATGTCTCAACGGGTTTGCGCCGAATTCAGTGTTATTTTGTTAGTCTCCGTAATGTGGACTTTGTTCGAGAAAAGCGCAACTTGAAAAAGTATGCTTTGATTTTGAGCCATCGACAAGTCGGGCCATATAACGAAGCCCTAAGGTACCTTTTGATCAGTTTTGCTCACTTATTAATGCACCCACCAATCTATAGTCAGCCAACTTGTCGAGAATGGTTGTAGGTCCCAGGTTTGGGGTTTTCCAAATTTTCATGAAACATATAAGTCTAGAATTCGCCTTAAGAGCTCAAAGTTGGATTTTCGAAAGAGAGTTGAATGGACACCTTAACTGGAGTTCTAACTGCAGTTAGACTAAACGTTTTCTGGGTTGTCATCTTCAGTTCATATATTGGCATGTTGAGTGATCTTTTAGTTCGCATGTCGAGTTAACTAGTTTGCATGTTCAGTTAACTACATTGCATGTTGAGTTAACTTGATTGCATGTTCACTTAACTGAAGATTATTCTTGAATGTCAACTGAAGTTCACATGCATGGCGAATTTGGTTGCAATTGTGAAGTTTCTGTGAAGATGGCGCTTCATTGAGTGTCAACTGAAGTTCTAGAAGGGACGGCATGAATGATGAAGCATAAATTAGTGAAGTATGGCGCATGAAGTTGTTAACTTTAGTTATCAAAAGGGTCGCCATATTTAGATATTTTAATGATGAAGCATAGTTTTGTGAAGCTATGCACTTTACAAAGAATGACAACTTAAGTTCCAAAAGGGTTGTTATTTTTAGAATTGAAGTTGGCGCATTCACTTCTTGAAGGCCAACTGAAGTCTTGAAAGGGTCGTTATTTTTAGAATTGCATGAAATAGGCGAACTCATCTCAAGATTGTCAACTTTAGTTATCAAAAGGGACGCCTTAGTTCTTATTTGTGAATCTAAAGCAAATGTGAAGTATGGCGAACTTAATATGGATTGCTGACTGAAGTCAAAGATCGCATGAAGTTGTCAACTGAAGATTGAAAAGGGAAAACCCTAATGCATGGCGCTTTAATTAGCATATTTGAGTTTCAGTTAACTGAGATGGGGTCCAATTAGAAGCCAAGCGCCATTTTTCAAGCTTTAGTGTTTTATGCGAATTTCATAGATGAAAATCTATATATTTCAGTAATGGCGTCCATTATTTCATCATCTTTAGCTTTGAAGTTCTTATTCTTCTTGAGCGAGCAGCAAGCTAAAGGTGCTACAGGTGTCAGAATTCAGCGTTCTTCATAGCAACGAGTTCAGATTGTTCAGAGGAAGGAGATTCCAAACTTTATTTTCACTTTGCATGCAGGTTTCATCAAGTTCCAAAGAAGAGGTTGGCGGATTTTTCAGAAGCAGACAAGCAAAACTTTCTATCTTCTGTCTTATTTCTTCTATTTCTCACCTTAGGTACTTTCTTCGCATGTCAAAGAAAACGGAAAAATATTCAGAATCTGACCATCTGGGTTCACATATTTCGGCATCAGCAGCAAAACCCATGTCTTAGATTTTTTCGAGAAAATTGCCCCGTGCCTCTTCAGCCTCAAGTTCGTATTTTTCCTAAGCATCTTTGTATGTGGGATAAAACACATCTTTTTGTGCACCAAATCATCTGGTTTGTTCAGAATTCAGTTGCGCATAAAACCTTTATGTCTCGTGATTTTCTCATGAAAATTGCCCTCGGAAGCTATTGAACCCCTCGGCTATTCTCGAATCAAGAATCTTTGCAGTTACTAAATGACGTGTTTTCACAATTCTGACATTGTGGGTTGTCTTAGAATCATTTTCCGGACAAAACCCATGTCTCAGAATTTTTGGTGAAAATTATCCTCCGACAGCCTATTTTTAGCCTCACCAAGAGCCATTTTAGCTTTTCAGAGAAAGTTGTCAGAATATAGCCGTGTTCACAGTCAACGGGCAAGTTTTTCAGAAGGTAGTTTAACTAGACTGAATTCAAGGCCAAATCGATCTTAATTTAGGTTTTCATCAGAGCAGCTGACAATGAAGCGTTAAGCTGCAGAAGGAACAGAGATTACTCCATTTATGGAGCCGCCAAAGTCACTCAGATCCTATGCCATTATCTTCATGAAAATGGTACCTACGCTGATCTAGAGGTTGTACAAACTGAGTTTCAGAAGCATATTTGTGATATCTTGATGGAGGTTCTAATCACATTTTCAGTAATTTCAGCTAGTTTCAAGAAAGCGGCTGAAGATGTCATAGAATGCATACAGTCAAGGAGAGTGACAGAGAATTGAAGAGACAGATTATTGTTTTGGACAGCGTCAAAGTGCCAAACAACAAAGAGATCGATGAGTTCTTGGTCGAAGTGTTAGACCGAGTTGACATGGAGTGATCTGCCAGTTGGAACCTACAGTTAATTTCAAGGGTTGAGTCATGAGCAGCAGTTAACTCAACTTTCAGTCTTGAGTTTACTTGCTGACTTAACACATGCTTATCTCATCCTTGGAATTATCAACACAGGAGTTAGGGTTAGGGTTTCCAGTTAACTGAGGTGTCCAGCTAATCCTTTGTTTAAATAAGGATCTGCATGCTTTTAACATCAGTCCATTTAGGTTGATGTACCGTTAACCTATGGTAGCTTTCTAGTTAACTCCATAGTTTACTCATTAGGGTTTACAGCAAATCTTGCATGCATTTGGTAAGATCAGGAAGCTGACTCAGCAGTGATTTTAGGGTTACCTACACCTTGGATGTATATAAATAAGAGTTTTTGCTCATTTGTAGCTCAACTTTTGCTTGAGAGAGTAAAATATACAAATTTCTACCTTGCCCTCCTCACAATATTGCCTCTTTGGTATTTGTTCATGCCTTTGCTATTACATTGATCATATGCCACGAAGTTTCATGCGATTGTGATAGTGAACTCTTTCCATAGTTTAGATAAATCTGTTTTGTGCATCTTTACCATTACAGTTAATTGTTATGCCACATAGGGTTTCATGCAATTGTGATGATAAATCTGTTTTGTGAACTTTTACTGTTATGATCAAGTGTTATGCCACATAGGGTTTCACGAGATTGTGATGATAAATCTATTTTGTAAGTCTTTACTATTATGATCAATAAGGGCAGCCACATGGGTTTCCAAGATTACTGGAATCTTTCTAAGTCTGCTTTGTGCCTAATAAACTTGTTCAGACTTCGAGATGATAGTTGCTCAATCTTCGTCTTCACAAGTGCAGAGAGTCCCAACACGCTTATCGTCAACAGTCAAACCTTGTCTGCTTTCCTCATGCTCCATTTCCCTGAGGGAGCTGGATAGAATTAAAGTTAGTTAAGTTTAACAGTTAGTGAATCTGCTAAACCGTAAAGAGAAAATTCTCACCGCAACGTATATAGTTTTCGAGAAAGCCTTGTACCTCTACAACTGAAACAAAAAGACAGGAATTAGTTTAGTTTATTTCCCTTTGCAGGTATTTTTGTCAAAGCACAACGAGGGAGCTTCCCCTCCTAATTTGAAGAGCACTCATTGCGTAGTGTGCATAGCTGTCCGTACCAACTCTTACTCCAGAGGTGCTAGTTGTTACGCCAACAACTTGTTAGGGAAAACCTTTGAGATGAAAACTGATCATAATGGGTTGAAGTATTTATTCACTCAACCTAATCTAAATGCTAGGCAAAGAAGATGGTTGGATTTAATAGCTGATTATGACTTCAACATCAATTACATCAAAGGAAAGGAGAATCAGGTTGTCGACGCCTTGAGTCGAAGATGTCATATTGCTTCAGTAGTGACGATTCAAACCGACTTTAAAGGTCAAGTGCTGCAAAAGTGCAAAGAGGATGAGTATTACTTGCAAGTCAAGCAAGCACTCACTAGCAATCCGCAAGATACCAGGTATGAAGGCTTTCATTTTGAACCTAATGGACTACTTAGATATAAGGGGAGAATGTATGTAATTGACGTAGATGAGTTAAGGAGTTTGGTATGGAAAAAAGTACATGAAGCACCATACTTTGGACACCCTGATGTGACAAAAATGATGGCAGATGTGAAGCCGTTATATTTTTGGAAGGGGATGAAAGGAGATGTTGCTAGATTTGTAGCTAAGTGTCTTGAATGTCAAAGGGTGAACGTAGAGCATCATCATCCTGCAGGCTTGTTATACCCACATGATATACTAAAAAGGAAGTGGCAAGTCATAAGTATGGACTTTGTGCAAGGGTTGCCTATGTCAAGAAATAAGCACAATGCCATTCTTGTGGTGGTAGATAAGCTTACCAAAGTAGCGCATTTCATACCCAGGAATCTAACTAATGGAGCACCTGTCATAGCTAGGAAATTTGTGCAAGAAGTGTTTAGGTTGCATGGGATTCCTGAGAAGATTATCTTAGATAGGGATGCACGAGTCACTTCTAGGTTTTGGCAAACTTTGTTTTCTGCACTAGAGACTCAATTGAATATTAGCTCACCATATCATCAAGAAATAGATGGACAAACTAAAAGAGTGAATCAAGTATTGGAAGACCTACTTAGAATGTATTGCATAGATCAGCAGTACAAGTGGGAGGACTACTTTCCTTTAGTGGAGTTTGCTTACAATAATTCTTACTAGTCTGCGATAAAGACGGCTCCTTTCGAAGCATTATATGGTCGAAAGTGTCGAACTCCTATAAGTTGGGATAAACTTGAGGACAAAGTGAGTCTTGGGCCAGAAATGTTGGCTTAAATGGAGGAGCAAGTTAAGATTGTTAAGCAAAGGTTGGTTGAAGCTAATGAGAGACAAAAAGGCTATGTTGATGCTAAGAGAGTGACCCGAAATTTTGTCGTAGGTGACAAAGTGTTGTTAAGAGTGAAACCTCACATAAGCTCCATTAAATTTGGAAAATCTTCCAAGTTAGCCCCACGCTATGTAGGACCTTTTGAGATTCTAGAGGAAGTAAATCCGATAGCTTATCGAATTGCGTTGCCACCTGCTCTTGCCAGAATGCATAACGTCGTCCATGTTAGTGTCTTCGGGAGCTATTTTCTTAATTAAAGGCAGGTCAGCCTTCTTGATGTGCAAATTATATTTCATATTTTCTATTTCTATTGGAGGCCGACCTAGATGAAAAGTCACCTTGCTTTGTATATATACAAGGTGAAGTTCATTCATTCTATCATCAATTCAATCACTTCATTCTCACCTCGAGCAGAAGTTCACCATTTCATTTGTAGCAGATCAGACTTCAAGAGGGAAGCATATTTATTTGTACTTAGCATCAAGGAGAAGTATCTCCATTCATTGTATATACTCAGCCTTGTGTAAGGCCTGATTCTGTAAGCAAATTTCTGCTACTTTTATTCCAATATATAAGAAGAGATTAATTGTTGGGTTTTTCTCCCTCGTGAAGGAGGATTTTCCCAAGGTAAACATTGTGTTCATTGTCTTGTATGTTGGATTTCTGCTTATTACTTTTCTGATCCTAAAACTAACATGGTATCAAAGCAGGTTCAAGAGATCTGATCAGAATTGTTTAAGCAGTCTAAGGGAGATTACTGTCATTTGAAGCCGAATGATTTAGGTTAAAGAAGTCATCGATAGTTGTTTATGGAGGATAGGGTGATAATAGTAGAGAAGCTCTCAGGTAGCGTTTTGCCGATCTACACACTCGTGTTTCTTCATTGAAAGGGCATGACTTTAACTCTTACGATGTGGACAACTGTATATGTGATAATCCCATGCCTGGATGCAACAGATACTATGAAAGGAGTCCATGTTATTTTCATCGAAATGATAGAATTGATTCGGGAAAACTGGAGAGATCTGGATGTAAGAAGAAAGAGGGAGAGAGAGATAAGACAAGCGGTAGAAGGCCTAACTACCATACAATTTGTTATGTGTGCAATTTGTTCATCTAATTTTCAAGCGGCAGAAGAGGTATGCCAGTTGCCTTGCAACGCACAACACATATTTCACAAGGAATGTATTCGAAAATAGATTGAGAGAGGAAAATCAGTGTCCGATATGCAGGAGGCCAGTATATTCAACTACGTATTCATTTTCTGCAATTGAAAGAGATGTGGTTGGAGAGATCCATTGATTTAGATTATGTCTAGTTTCTGGGGATAATTGTAATGTCCCCTCCTAGTTAGGTATCTGTGGACTTGACCTCTAGCCGATTCCTGAGTTCCTGTTGGCTAGGAGGTTTCTGTTAAGGGACTCATTTCCAGTGGAGTTGGTGTTTATTGCCGGGTAATTCGATGATTAAAGTCACTTGGAGGAATTATTTAATATTGGGCTAAGGTTAAAAAAAAAACGTTATATTTTAAAAGTGACTTTATGACTTTATGTTAGAGAGGGGTTAAGAAGTGACTTTATAAAAGTGTTTTAAGTTATTTAAAAAATTAAATGTCCACCTTCTTGGACGTCCCACTTAAGAGGGCAATAATAAATCTAAAATGATATTATTTTCTAAAGCCCAAAAAAGAAAAGGACGATTAGGGTTGAGGTGCTCATACCAAGTCAAAACATTAAAAGAAGCTTTTGAGTCTTTTCACAGGCATGTTGGATTTGGGAATTTGTGAAGCTTTTCACGGCAGCTTGGGTGAGGCCAGAGTTGTAGGGCGAGATTGGGGACGACAACCCTCAGTTTCAAGACTAGCCCCGACAGTGAAAGACCTGCTCAGGCTGGTGTAGTGTGGTTT
Source organism: Sequoia sempervirens (assembly GCA_007258455.2). NCBI lineage: Eukaryota > Viridiplantae > Streptophyta > Pinopsida > Cupressales > Cupressaceae > Sequoia > Sequoia sempervirens. The sequence continues at coordinate 1,619 of VDFB02021059.1, read as the reverse complement.
CATCTCAGGAATCACAACAGAGCTCTCAAGATGAAGATTTATCAATTTATTTGGGAGGTTTTTTTGAAGGATTTTGAAGTGAAGATTTGCCTTTGGAGTTTTGGAACGATTTCCTCCTGTTGGGATTGATTTTGGGCTTGTTTCTGAAGACTCCTCCTTTGCCAGGCGAACCATATTTATGCTCATAAATCAAAAAAGAAGAGGGATTTCCAAATGGGTGCTTATCAAGTCTCTTTCTCTTTCCAAGCCAAACATTTCAAGCTTTAGAGTGGAATTTTTGGTGGAGAGATTCTTTTTTTAGAGCAAATCGCCATTTTCAAGTGTGTACGGCTTTGACTAGAGAATCACATATTTGCCCAAAACTCTGAAACCAAGAAAGATTTTCAAATGGGTTTTGGTTCAATCATTTCTCCTATTCAAGGCGACTATTTCAAGCATTGGGTCGAAGTTTTTGGTGTGGGAATTAATTTTTGAAAGCAAGTCGTACTATTCAGGGCTGTACCGCCCAGCTGGAGACAGTACGGCACCTTGGGTTTGCTGCTGTCAACGTTTTCAGGTGTTTTGTTGGGCTGACAAAGGGGTTAGGAGGTGGCGCTTCCCCTTTGGAGGATTTGGGAGTTGTTCAAGTCCTGGACGCAGCCATCTGGAGTTCATTTGTTGCTGATATCTCACTTTACCAGGTCTGATAAACTCTTGTGAACTACTGTTACAGCCCCTTGTAAGTCTGAAAATTAATAAGGAATGAAAACAGAAGTTTCTCTTGAATAAAATTGGTGATTAGTTTGAAATATTTGCATTTCTATGAGTTTATATTCATGCACTTTATCAGTACATCATAAGCAAACAGCAAACACTCTAAGCATTGCAAGAAACATTAAAAACTCAAACAGCAATAGGGTAAAAACAGAAAAAAAAAAAAAATTGGGGTAGATTATTATAATAATTTGTTATCAGATACTCTTAATTGCTCCATGGTTCTACTCCAGAATATAGGAGTTATGAAAGATAATTGAAGCCATAAGAGACAACGAGTCTTCCACGCTAGCAGAGACGGGAAGAATAAGTGACGGGAAGTATTTGCTCCTGGCGCAAGCACTTATTAATTGCACAATATCGTCTGGAGATGAATCAGAGATGTGGCCTTATTATCGGGCCTTGTTCTTAATATTGTCATCGATATCCTGAAGACAGGTGCCATTCGTGATATTTTATGCATAGCTGGAGTGGGATCATTATCTTCAATCACAAATTGTTCTGCTTTTAGTTGAACGGGAACACCCTGACTAGTATTGGGCTTAACACATAGCAGGAATATCTATTGACGGCATCGCTTGTTGTTATGATATCGGGCAGAGCAGTTCTTGAAGTGAAGTTTTTGTATGAGCATCGACGGGCTATGAGGAGATGATACGGGGCCATTTCTGGAAATAGCAATATCACTTGAAATCTTCAGTTCAGATATTCATTGGAGGATTGGTGTGATCCTGAGCGATTGTCGTATGTGTGCTCATTGGTGCGGGTATGCTATTGTCCGGTTTGCTTATGCAAAGAACTTATAAACAATTTCTGCAATCCTTTGAATTTCCTATACGTTGGTATTTATGTTCTATATTGGCTTA
>VDFB02021057.1:0-34415 GCA_007258455.2 Sequoia sempervirens | reverse complement strand
TAAGGTTTTATATTAACACGTGCATTTTGCAAAATCATTTTCCTTCATAGAGCTCTAAAATATTTAACACATTTCCTCCACTAAATGGAAAAATGTTGACACATATTAAAATATGTGTTGAATTCTATGGCAAAGGCACATGCCTTTGCAGGGAAATTATGGGACTAACATTTTTCTCTAGCAAAGTTGTGAGATGATAAGTTTTGGCATCTTGGCACTTCAACGTGAGCTCTTCTATCGTTGATGGAATATTTTTATCATATTCTCCCTTTATGAATGAGTGAAGGATGTTGTCACTTCACAAAGGAAAATTCAAACTAGTGTAATGGTTGTTCATATGTAGATCTATGGTCCACATTCAAATTGGACAAATGTATCTCACTAGTCACACATTTGAGCATGCAAAGGAGGTTTTCTTGGTGCTAATTAGGGTTTTCAAATAAATAAATTGACATTGTTAATTAAATTAAAAGAAATTAAAGGCTTAGGGAAGAGTTTTGTTAGTTAAAAACCATAAAATAGTGAGGAATTAAGGGCATATGCTGCTGAATTTTTCCCAGACCCTTGGTTTGGTAGAAATTTAGTAAAACCCTAGTTAGCATTATAAACCCTAGCCCACTATAATTCCACAAAACGGTTGGAACCTTGGCTAGAAAGAGAAGACAACTAGAGGAGGAAATAATTGCACTACTACCAAGTTCATTGAAGACACCAAAGGTTGGTCCAGGGTATGATTGTGTTACAAACAAGCTCATGGACCAAGATAGTGGATTCAAAGACCACATCATTCTAGATGAAGGATACACATTGTTCAAGCATGGATATAGGAAGGCCTATGTAGACAAGACAATTGACAACATTTGGACCTTTGGATTGGGAAATCTGGTGGTACCCAATGTCTTTACAAATATAGAATTGATAAGGTAGTTGGCCATGGCATATGACCCCAATTCTAGGTTATTATTCTCCTCCAATGGACAAAAATTATTGCCACTAGATATAGACCAAGAATGTAGGGAATTTCAATTAGACCCTAATGCATGCTTGTAAACTGACCTATGTGCATTGAACAAAGAGCATGAGAGAAACATAGATAGTTATATAGTTATGTGGCTTCCCTACTTCAAGCTAAATGTGCCAAAAAAGAGTTGCAGAGGTTTTGCATGTTTTATTTGGAGCCTTTTTCATATGACATCTTTGAGCCCTACTTTTAGAAGACATATTTTTATTGGTGGAGGTTTTAGGGATGTAGAATCAGATCTAGATCCCTATAAATGTGATGGTATTAGTAGTAGAAATTTATACTGGGAATGTCAATAGACCCTATCACTTTGTGGGGTATGTTGTTGACCAATTACATGTGTCCCTTTGTGCAGTCAAGAGGGATCCCTCCAATTTTTTAAGATTTAGACAATATTTTCTTCTACTGCATATGATATTGTATGTAGGATTATAAGTATGGCCACTAGAGTTGCAAATAAGGGCCACAGGGAAGAAGAATTTTTTGTTACTAGTCAAGGAATAGATATAATAATGGGACAATGACTGTAAGAATTCCAACTAGGCTAATTTTGAGGAGTTTCTTGTCAAAGCTCTAAGGAAGGGACTAGGTCTCCCGACTGATTGGGGTTTGTCATAGAATTTAAGAAGATTCTTGAGGTCTCTCTACCTCACCCTGCAGAAGAAGATTGATCACAACTAGGTTGGTTGGATCTTCTATTTAGATGCTATAATGATTAGAGTTTTTGGGACCCGAGTTACACCACATGTTTTTCGTAAGGATGTCCCTAATAGATTGGCCATTCTTGAGATCATCTGGAAACTAAATTAATATGATAAGATTTGTTTCCAAAAAAATAAGAAGCATGCAACTCTTCCTATTGTAGTATCATTTTTATATTTTATGATACTGAATAGGAATGGTATGGAGCTGATCCTAGAGAATATACTCCCCTAAAAATTAAAGGTAGACAAAGTCAAAAGATTTGATCTAGAAGGCTTCATCAGTAAAGAGAGGGGTATATACAAATTGTTGGCCTATCATCATGTACATCATAACATTGAAGACATGATTAGGAACCACTCCTTAGAGAGAGAGGAAACCAAGAGGAGTGATCTATGATTCAAGATAAAAATTGTAGAGAACAAAAGGATGAAGGATGACCCATCCTTCAAAGGGTCATTCTTACACCTAAGGGACCCCATACTCAGGATGATGAATATGCTTGATATTGCTAGCCAATTGATGGAAAATGTTCCACAGATGCATAATGGAAACTTAGTTGCTTCATTTTCATCTAGAAAGAATTCTAAATCCAAAAAATAGGAAACCCATTATAGGTTATTAATCCAATTGGTCTTGAGGATATGGATGAAGGTGCACAGGTGATCCAATAGGAACATGCTTTGATGCAGGGGCATCCTGATACACCCTTTTGAGGAAAATGTTGTCATGATTGATAAAATTTGGTTTTTGGTTTTTTTGGAGTCAGTAAGGTCATTTGAAACCATTTTGAATCATTTCATGATGTTCTATGTTGTTTTAGACTCATATTGTAAAAGTTGCAAAAGTTGCACAATGTTAAAAAAGTTATTAAAATGATGTAAAAGTTGTCATTAGAGTTAACTAAGAGGTTTTTGGTCAATTTTTTAGTTGGAGATGATTTGGAAATGATAAATATTCCTTGTAACATTCACCTAAAAGGTTACTAATTAGTTTTTTATGAGAAATAAATTAATTTTGCACATTTTTTATTGCATTTTTTGTGAAGAATTATTGTAATTCATGTGGTATAGATTGATATAGATAGTTACGGTCTTGAAACAACTTTGAGAAGTTAAAGGACTATGTTAACTTACAATTTATTTATTTTTGGTAGAAATTCATCAAGTTTTGTGCGAGATATTGCAATTTTGGTGACTGTAGGTCTAAACCCTGTCTAGGGTTTCCAACAACCATTAAAAATTCATGTATCTTTTATTTTAACCATTCAAATTTGTTGAAAAATTGGTGAAGATATTTCTTTTGATATTTTCTAAAAACCCTTAAAGAAAAATTCATAATTTTTAGTTTTTATGGAGATAATAATGACAATATTCCCACATCTATGTGTAAATAGACCAAAATAACCCTAGATCCTTGTTGCTATGAACAATCTATACATTACTCATTAGTGGAAGGGTGTAGAATTTTTTTTAATGTTGTATGGGGCCGATAAAATTCTAGGAATTCACATGACCAAAATTTATTACCTTTTTTTCAAACCATGGCATTAAATGCACCTAGTGGCAGCCTTACCTAATTTGTTTGTTTCATTGTGTCAATTGCTTAGTTGGGGCTATATATGTTTGGGAACCCCTAGAAGATGTCATGAAAAGTATGACTACATCAAGTATCCCATATTACATGCATCCCTCAATAAAGGAATGCCTTTGGTATGCTTCCCCCATGTTTTAGGCTTGAGAACACATTGCCTAGTATGAATAAATGTGCATATTTGTAACCTTGGTGTTGAAATCTTGTTTGAAAAATGTTTAGGAAGTTGTTTTGATTCCTCCCACTCTACATCATTTTGGTATCAGAGCCCAAATATCTAGGAAGGGGAAGTTATGGAAGTTTTTGTATTGTTTTTGACAGGTTGAAGTGAAGATCAAGGATGCCAAAAGACTAGCCTGTAGTGAGGAAAAGAAAAGAAGACCTTGGTAAGGTATTGAACAAAATATTTTTGGGTTGTAAGGTGCTATGAATATCTTGCTCAATTAGGGTTTTTCACCTAAAGGAGAGAGATAGACCCCCAAAAAAATATAGGTGGTCAACTCATAATATAAGTACAATAAAAATATGGCTAAATGCAACAAATTGATAAAATGGATTAATTATTTATGCAAAACCTAAGATGAAAAAGACCTAAAAAGATGAATAAGAATGCAAATATAATAAAACAAAAATCTACAAGACTAAATGTGTGCACTTCTAAACCTAATGGAGAGTAGAAAATAATCTGAAAAAATAGAAATATTAACTTTTTGATTGACTGGGAGTCATTTGCCACATTGGACGAGTTAGTCTCAAACCAGGATTTATGTCCAAAATCTTGTTTCTGCCAAAAGGGTACTAGAATCTACACTATGCTCTGATAGACACCTCTAGTGTGACTCATTCAAAATCCATGGTGAATGAGTCCTTTTTATATTTTTGGAAAGTTCATGTTTCAAATCCACACTTTGTCACCTACACAACACTTCTTGATGGAAACCTGAATCTAAATCTCTAAAAACACCTACAAAACAACTTAAAATGTATTTTCTAATGGGGGGTTTTCCTTTGTCAAACCCCTAATTTGGTAGATAAAGCTTAGATGGATAAAATATACATAAAACCCTAGCCCTAAGTGTATCTAAGACTAGGAAAATTTGAAGTAATACAAAACCCTATTCTAATATGCTAGTATAAGATGAGTAAGTAGAACATGAATGATGCAAGACTTCAATCCAAGAAACCCTCCAACATTTTAAATGTGAATCAATGATATGAAAACCTTAAGTGTTAAGATAGAGTGAAAATGGAAGATGAAATCACTTTGAAAACAAGTCTGTAGGCTTGATTTGATGGCTAGTTGCATCTCCTCAACCTAGATTTCTCTGTGATTCTCCATAGGCATGCATGATCAACACCTTACAATGAAAAATCTTGACTGAGAAGTGATCTTGATTACTTGGAAAACCTCTAGGTTGTTGTCCCAAAGCTTCAACTTTGTTGTAGAAATATTGATGAATATTCTTATGGAAGATATTCAATAATTGACTCTTGAATTTTTTCTTCTAAAAATGACTAAAGATCATGAAAAATGACCTAAAAAATGTGTTTATAGGCATTGATACCTAATTTCCCATTATTTAGACCTAAGAGGTCAACATCCACTGAAAATTTGAATTAAGTCATTGAAATTCCCACTCAAAATTGAAATTTTCCCCAAAAGGGACTCATTCGCCACCCTTGGTGAATGGGTCCCACTAGAGGGGACTGATTTTACCAAGGTGGTGAATGGGTCCCACTTATTGTTTTTGGAGATGGGTTTTTGAGATATGAATGAATTAAGTATTATTTGTTGGAATTTGTAGGATTTTTAATTGAAATGGGCCTATAGATAAAAAATAATGGGTCTTAGGGGCCTATAAATGTTGTTTTGAAGAATGATTAATGGAAGGGTATTAAAAAGTAGGTCCAAATTAGGCTTGAAATAGTCTCTTTTTCTAAGAGCATCCAATTTTCTATGCCACATTTAGCCCCAACTTTAGGGCCCATATGTCTCTACATGCATATGCAACCTAAATGACTCTAAACAGTACACTTTATTGCATAAAAGGATACTTATTCAAAAGGTGGGAGAATTAAGCCCCAAGTGTGGCTATCTACAAAACCACAACATTAGGAGTCACATCCTACAACATAAATTCGTTAATTATCCAAAAATCCTTTTTTCTAACTTCTAGAAATAAAATTTGAGGGTAGATGTATTCCACTTGCTTTATGGAGGTGGAATCGAGGTAGCAATCTAGCCACATCAAATAAGGGACAATCACGTCATAGGAAATTTCCAAGTACCATGCAACATAACAATAGTTAATTGATGATGTCGAGTGCGGAATCATCATTCCAACACATTAAATTGCATAAAAAATGGAGTTCCCTAGCACCAATTATGGTGTTTTGAAGAAAAAGTACTCTATTAGGGTATGTACAGGATCATCATGGAAAAAACAGGCCCTTAAGTGGCAAAAAATTTAGAAAAATCAGAGTTAGAAAACTTGACATAGAAAATTGAATAAGTTATCTATATTATTTCAAAAATATGTAAGCATAGAATCTGTAGAATTGAATGTAGTTTCTAAAATACAAGGATTTTTTTCTTTAAAAAAAAATCTATTTTGTGAAAATTTGAAATTTCAATGTAGTGGTACTTAAATTTTAGGGAAAAAATAAGTAGGTGTCTGTCTAACCACCTTATCCATAGTAAAATGATAATATTTTATATGTGATGCATAGACTCATTCCCTGATGTGATGCATATTTTTTTGTAATTTCTTTCCAATTAAATAATTAATTAAAGGGTTGGGGCCCTAGCTTGGTTGGCTAAATCTTTCCTGTTGCAGGAGGTTGGTCATGAGGTCTAGTCTCCCACATCCCCATGGTAATTAGAGGGCGGTCACGCCGCTGCTACCGTCAAGTTAAAAGTTTACCAATCACATTGTACTTATATGGAATCATACCCGATTCCTCAAGTAGCCTAAAAAAATTAATTATGAATTTTTATTACAAATTTTTAAAAATTATTAAAACTCGTATGTCTAACCACCTTAACTTGGTCAAAAATTCATGAAATTCAATTTTTTATTTTTTTAATCCTATAGTATGTGAAGCATAGAATGTGACACATATTTCAGATTATAAAAATGGGTATGCAAAAGATCACAGTGGGCCAAAAAGCAAAATATGATGGCATGTGGCTGGATGACTTTTACCCAAAATCATTGAACAAAAGGTTTTAAAGGATATTCTCAAATTTCCACCAATATAAATTATGCTTTACTTTGAATTTAATAAGTAATTATTATTCATTTTCTAATGCTATGACTAAAGTCCCGATGAGTAGGCTAATTGAAAAACGCCTATAGCTTTTCATGTGACAAGATCATTTTTTTGAATCCAAAACATGCATCACATTCTATGTTTTTCATACTATAGGATTGAAAAAAGAAAAATTGAATTTCATGAAGTTTTGACCAAGTTAAGGTGGTCAAACATACGAGTTTTATATTTTTTTAAAAGTTGTAAGAATAAATTTATAATTAATTATTTACTTGGAAATAAATTACAAAAAATATGCATCACACTGTGGGCATGAGTCCTCATTATATCTAAAATCTTATAAAAAATATTATTTTTATTGTGGTTAGGTGGTCAAACAACACCTTACTTATTTTTTCCTCGAATTTAAGTACCATTACATTGAAATTTCAAATTTTCACCAAATAGATTTTTTTAAACAAACCTAATATTTTAAACTAAATTCAATTTTCTACAGATTCTATTCTTACATATTTTTGAAATAATATAGATAAATTTTGTCTAATTTTTTACGCCAAGTTGCCTAACTCTAATTTTTCTAAATTTTTTGCCACTTAAGGGCCTATTTTTTCCATGATGATCCTGCACATACCCAAATGTGATACCATTTGAAAGTTATATATGTTTTTCAATCAGCCTATCAATCAAGACTTTAGTCATAATTTGAATAGAAAATTAATAATCACTTATTAAATTCAAAGTAAAGAATAATTTATATAGGTTGAAAGCTAAGAATTTCCTTTAAAAACCCTTTTTGTTTCATAAATTTTGGGTAAAAATATAGTCGTCAGCCACATACCCATCATATTGCCACCTTTTGGCCCATCATGATCCTGCACATACCCACTAACTCTTAAGATTGAAAATAACCTATTTTAATACCTAATAGTAAAAATAATGAAAATAGTTAAAAAAGAGCAAAGTAAAATAATTTGTCACTTACTATTTCATTTTACCTTCTTGTAGCATGAGAGTGACGAGTAATACAAGAAGATGCTGAGTAGAAGGGATTACAATCCTTCACGATTGGATGTGCTCCGAGACCAAGTGGCACATGGTGAGTTGTATCATGAGGTGAGTCAATTTTGTGACATTCGCTTCATGATTTTGCAATGATTTAATGATTTTTTATGCATATATATGTTAATTTAGGATATTGTAAAAAATGTTCACAAAGTGTCCCTTTTCTTTGTAAAGTATCTCTTTTGTTCGCAAAGTGTCTTGTTTCTTTGAAAAGTGTCCCATTTCTTTGTGAAGTGTCCCGTTTCTTTGTGAAGTGTCCCAAAAGGGTTCTAAAGTGTCTAGGGCCTTTATAAAATCACACTAGAAGAAATTTAGCACACTTGCATGATGAATAATGTAAAAAGTAAAGATATTAGATGAGTTTTTAGAGCATAGTGTTATAATTATTATTAGTACTTGCCCAGTTGTAACAATGGCTAGGGGGGAGACAGTTGAGATCTCTAAAGGACCTAGCCCCAACACTGTTAGTAGAGGGGATAGATCATCTTCAGGTTGTAGGAATCTATTGGGAATACATTATGCCTCCCATGAGATACCACAATGCCATGTTGATGGCTCTATGCGAGTGTTGGAATGCTGATACATGTACATTTCACCTACTGACTGGGGAGATAACCATTACTTTAGAGGATGTACACTAGATTCTTTAAGTTCCTATTCAAGAAGAATGGTATGCTTTCAAGGAGATCAGTCATTTCAAGAGTGAAAGGTGGACAAGTAGTACTTCCTTGATGGACTAGTTCATGATGAGCATGAATCGAGCTACCGATGCTGTACTATATTCACAAGCCCTAGTAGTGAGATGGATTATGATGCACATAGTGGCACTGGTACTCAATCCTAATGGATGAGTGACACACCTAAGTGATGGAGGATTTGTTCACTTGACTTGCGAGATGGCAGTGTATAGGATGGTTTATGCTTGGGGATGCTATATATTTTTTGGGAGATAGATAGTATGGTACATTGTACACTTTTGTAGTTTTGGAACCTTGAACATATTACATGAACTAGGCCTATCATTTTCCCTTCTCCTATAGCCATAGGGTATCCATGAGCCTTCAACTATCCATTATAGTACTTATGGTAGTATGGATATTTTCATTTTTTTGGAGAGTTAGGTTTGACTAGTTGGAGGATGAAATCCTTTGGAAACCTTATCAGCTAACACTATAGCGGCTAGATACCACGAGATAGTTGAGGATGATGTAGATGGATATATTTCGTTGGTCGACATGACTATGTGGTACATCCTTTCTATTATGGTTGAGTCATGCGGAAATTCAGATAGGTTCAAACACCACCGAGGGCATGCCCCTTTATCAGGAGATCAATGGGAGTTCCTAGGAGCTAGGTGATATTGTAAAACTCACTATAAACGATGTACTCTAGAGTGACTATAATTACTCAGATCATGATCAAGCACCAATCTTTGACATTGATGATGTTGGTAGTTAGTGACATGACCAACTCTAATATTTATGATGGATATGCCTATAGGTGATGCAGGACTAGTGCCAGATGATGGAGATTAGGAAGAGGACAAGGCCGAGCATGTATGATACAAGGCTGTAGATATATTCATAGATGTTATAGATGATGAGTATGATGAGGATGGAAATCCTAACTATGATGGCCAAGATGGAGAAGAGGAGGATGAGGAAAAGGAGTATGAGGAGGACACGCCACCCCTAAGTGAGGGTGATGAGGTAGTAGCTAAGGATCGAAATGAGTAGGGAGAGTCCTCACACATTTGTGTGTCTAGATCACATGCAGGAGCCACAACAGAAATTAGTACCCATGGTGATGGTGACGCTAGCACATGTTCCATTCCCCCAAGAGAGGATGAGGTTGATATCCCTCATGCTATTGGAGATATAGGTGATGATATTTAACTTATGTATCTACTTTATGTTAGTGCGTACATTTCATACATATATATGATGATCTGTACTTATTATTTACTATTTCTACATTGCAAGAACCCCAAGAGACTGGCAAGAGTTTTACTGTTAGGCTATTGCAGAGATAGTGCCTGCATCCATCTATGAGGAGGTAAAATACTTAGATTATGTGCCCCCATGTATCTTGGAGGAGGAGCTAGAGTCACTGAGACCATTCATGAGGTCACAGGAAGCATATGAGAGTGTGAGAAGACAACTTTGTTGATCTAAGATTGCAAGATAGTCATCCCAGACCTTAGCAGAGGTTGATAGACTATAGGCAGAGGTATCACAACTTCAGGTAGAGAGGGAAAAGATAAAAAATAAGCATTGGGTGGCCCTTGGATGGATACAGGGCCTAGAATTTGCAATTAGGTATGATGGATCATAGTCACGATCACATACGGCCATATCCCGATGTCCTGCTAGTAGATCATGACCACCAAACCCTGAGGGGTCTATTTCCCATAGACCTTGGTGATGTTAAATATTATGATGATATGTACATAAAACTTTGTACATATATATGATCATTAGATGTTTTACTATTTGATATAATGTGTTTGAATGTTAACTAACAATGTAATTAATTAAATAATTTTTTTAAAATTATTTGATTAATGTCTACATGATTTAACATGATTGATGTGATCTAATGTAAAACATATTTGAGTTTTGATTTAGATATAACATTTTTATTTTAAGGAGGGTATGTTAAGCTAACTACACCTATAATCTATATAAGGATCAAACTCAACATAACACGAGGGTGAATAATATGAAACCTAAAGTAATTATAAAAAATAAATTAAATAATCACCTTAGTGTTGAATATATACAAATGATCGTTTATCAAGAATGAAGCAATGTGAAAGTATTTAGGGTGTAACTAAATAACTTTAGACAACACTGCTTTATCATTCATACTATTCAAAGAGACTAGAGATAATATCAATGTAGATACATGGCATTAATAGGTTCCTTAAGGGGTGTTCCATCAAGATTTTTTAATATGTTAGTGCCAGAACCATACCTGGTATCGATTATGTAAGGTCCCAATCAATTAGAGCTAAATTTACCTTTATCTTCTTAGTCAACATGAGCATTGCATTGATTCTCATAGAGAATGAAGTCACCCTTACAAAATATCTGAGGAATGACCTAATTATTATGTTTTTGTTGTAATTGTTTAATGTAATCTTAGAGATGCTCAAGAGCATTAATGCACTTTTCATCAAGCATCTCAAGCTAGTGCAATCTTTTTTCTTTATAAGTGGTATCATCAATAAGGTCTTGAAGAGCAATTAGTAGGGTAGGAATTTCTAACTCCAACGGCATGATCACTTCAGTACCATAAACAAGGTTATAGCATGTAGTTCTTGTGGATAATCTAACACTCATTTGATAAGCCTAGAGCATATAATGTAACTATGTATTCCAATCCTTATGATGTTTGTTAATAGTTTCCTTTAGGATTTGTTCAAGAATATTATTAGTGCTTTTAGCTTGTCCATTAGATTGTGGATAGTATGGTGTGGAAAAATGATGTTGAATATTGAATGTTTCAATAAATTTCTTCATGTCATTATTCTTATATGGGGTTCCATTGTCTGAAACTATTGCAGAAGGAAGTACAACATGAGCAATTATGTGTTCCAATATGAAGCAACAAATTACTTCATCACTTGCAGATCGAACAAAAATAGCTTCAACCCATTTTGTGAATTAGTCTATTGTTGTAATGATAAATGTATGTTCGATAGAGAAGGGTGGTGAAATTTTTCCAATGAGATCCAATCCCCATACTGAAAATGACCAAATAGGAATTTGGGCACAAAGCTCAGAAGCAGGGGCATGAATCAGATTGCTATGTTCTTTGACATCATTTGACATAAGCAAAGAAATATTTTTCCATGTCTCCAATAGTATCCCATATGAATGAGTTTTTTACTAATGAGCATCCTCCAAAATGACTCCCATAGGCACCAGCATTGGCTTGGTCAAGGGCTATAGGAATTTTAGAGTCCCTAAGAGACCTTAATAAGATACCATTGAAAGATATTCTATACAACACATCGGTGAGGATTATGTATTTGGCTTCCAGTTTGCATAAACAATTTTGAGTATTTGTTGTTGTGGGTTTAGGAATGGTACCATCTTTTAAATAATTATATATTGTATCATACCATTCTCGTGAGTCTTCTTGATTTTTGGGTAAATTTTCCTCTAATTGGGTATCAATCAAAGGTTTCTTGATTGGATGAATAATAAAGGTTAAGTTTGTTGAAGGATCATGTGGGGATATAAGAGAGGCCACACTCACCATTGCATCTGCATGTCAATTATCTTTTCATGGGATGTTATCAATGGTGAATGATTCAAACTTCTCTAATAATTGCATTGTAAGATCATTGTACTTTGATAATTTCTCATGTTTAGTTTGATACACTCCATTTATTTTTTTGATCACTAATTGTGGATTACCAAAGATCTTGATATCTTTGGCACCCGTGGTTAAAGCAGCTTGCAATCCAAAAATTAATGCCTCATACTCAGATTTGTTATTTGTACATAGTAAATTTAATCGATATGAAAAGGGAATAGGATTTCCTTTGAGCAGAATTAATACCACTTCAACACCATAACCTATTCTACACTTAGATCCATCAAAATACAATTCCCATGTTTTAACATCTACTGTCAAGACATTGTCATCAAGAAAAGAGTCATTATTCGGTAAAGCGAGAGGAGAAGGGGCATCAAGTAAATGATTGGTCAATACTTATCCTTTGATTTCTTTTCTATGAAATAAACTTAAGGTCAAACTCAGTTAACAACATCACCCACTTAGCTAAGCATCCCGATAGGTCTATTTTATTAAAAAGATGTTTAAGAGGATAAAATTTTGTTATGACTTGTATTTTACATTGAGTAAATAATGTCGCAACTTAATAGTGGGCTAATACAAGTGCTAAGAATTTTTTTTCAATTGGTGTGTATCAGGTTTCATAATCGATTAAAGTTCAAATGATGTAATAGATAGGATGTTCATTTCTAGTATCATCTTGTTGAGCTAACAATGCTATGAGAGCATGGACAGAGGTGACTATATAGAGAATAAAAGGTTTATTGGGCATAGAGGGTTGAAAAAGAGGTGGGGTAGCAAGGTATTCTTTTCAACTCTGAAAATCCTATTTACAAGATTCTCATTCCAAGCAAAATGTACATCCTTTTTGAGAAGATGTGTGAAGGGTAATGTGAGATTAGCTAAAGATGCAACAAAATGATGAATATCTTGCATTCATCCTTGTAATGTGTGTAAATGAGAAATTTTCTTAGGAGGTGGCATGTTAATAATGGCATCAATTTTCTTTGTGTCCAATTCAATGCCTCTATGAGATATGATAACTCGTAAAATTTTTCCACTATCTACGCCAAAGACACACTCTTTTGGATTTAATCGAATGTTATATTTACGTATTCATTCAAATATATTTCGAAGGAAATTTACATTGTCTTGTGTTGTTAAGGGTTTACCAAGGGGGTATGTGTAGGATCATGATGGAAAAAACAAGCCCTTAAGTGGTGATAAATTCAAAAAAATCAAAGTTAGACAACTTGACGTAAAAATTTGAATAAGTTATCTATATTATTTCAAAAATATGTAAGAATAGAATCTATAGGGAGCTGAATGTAGTTTCTAAACTACTAAGTTTATTTAAAAAAAAAATCTATTTGGTGAAAATTTGAAATTTCAATGTAGTAGAACTTAAATTTCAAGGAAAAAATAATAAGTAGGTGTCTGTCTGACCACCCTATCCACAATAAAATGATAATAATTTTTTATAATATTTAAGATAAAAGTAGAGGACTCATGTCTCGATGTGATACATATTTTTTTGTAATTTTTTTCCAAGAAAATAATTAATTATGAATTTTTTATTAAAACTTTTAGAAAATATAAAAACTCGTATGTCTGACCACCTTAACTTGGTAAAAAATTTATGAAATTCAATTTTTTTTAATCATATAGTATGCAAAGCATAGAATTTGACACATATTTTGGATTCAAAAAATGTGATATTGTTTGAAAGATATAGATTTTTTTCAATCAACCTATCAATCAAGACTTCAGTCATAATTCAAATAGAAAAAGAATAATAATTATTTCTTAAATTCAAAGTAAAGTATAATTTATATTGGTGGAAAGCTGAGAATCTCCTTTAAAAACCCTTTTTGTTTCATCAATTTTTGGTAAAAGAAAAGTCATCAGCCACATACCCTACACATACCCATCATATTGCCACTTTTTGGCCCATCAGGATCCTGCACATACCCAAGGATATCATCAACATAATCTTCCAAGATTTTATGTATGTAATCATGAAATATCAATTTCATTGCTTGTTGATAAGTTCTGTCAACATTCTTTAATCCTAAAGGAATCATAACCCAACAAAACATTCCCCAAATAGTTGTAAATGTGGTTCTGTATTGATCTTGTGGGTTGATAAAGATTTGATTATAACTAGAAAATCCATCCATGAATGACAACAAAGCATGTCCAACAGTTGAGTCCACAATCATGCCAATATTAGGAAGTAGAAAATCATCCTTTAAAGAGGCTTTATTCAAGTCACGAAAGTCCATGCATATCCTAATATGATTATCAGGTTTAGCAACAATGAAAATATTTGAGATTGAAGGAGAATAATCAATAGGTCAAATGAAACTGATGTCAAAGAGTTTTTAAAGCTCTTCT
Organism: Sequoia sempervirens; assembly: GCA_007258455.2. Classification (NCBI taxonomy): domain Eukaryota; kingdom Viridiplantae; phylum Streptophyta; class Pinopsida; order Cupressales; family Cupressaceae; genus Sequoia; species Sequoia sempervirens. Next base: position 20,059 of record VDFB02021057.1, on the reverse strand, counting down.
TTAACATGCAAGGCTATGTTAGGGTGCATTTTTTGTATCTTTTGGTGAATAGGATTAGCATTTTCAGCAAGAACAATGTTGTGTGTTATGATTTTCAAGTCAATTCTTACCATATCTAAATATTTCCAAGCAATTTTTTTAGGAAAATCATGAAGCAAAGTTGTAGTGTCCTCTTGTTCTTCATCATCAAGGAATTTTCCAATCTTAATAACTTTTTTGTTATCATTTATATCCATTGGTATGTCAATTGTATCTCCTAAGGGGAGTGCATTAGATTTAGGAATTTTAGGATCATGGGGTTCTTCATTAATATCACTATTTTTTTGCTTGGTACTAATCATACCACAAGTAAATTGTTTCATGGGAGGAGTAGAGAATGTGTTATCATAAAATCCTAACATTTTTTTTAAAGCTTCATCACTTTTAATGTACTCCCATGATGGTGTTACTTCTATATCAAGTAGTTTAGGAAGTTTTATTGTGAGATTGTGTCTTCATTGACATGTAATAGTGTTGATATTTAAGGATGGTCATTGAGTGGTTTTCATTGTATTAGAAAAAGAATATCCCAACCCAATTTTTGTCTCTTGTGTGTTAGGTTATATAGGGATGTGAATAACTTGTTCATTCTATCCACATCCTTTTCCAGTATATATCAATTGTTTCACAAGTCCATAGACTTTCCCATAAATTCTTTCCATTTCCTTTGGATTAGGCAAATGTTGATAATCTATCTCATCCAAAATTTGTTGTGTACATTGTAGTTTCTTCCAAAGTAGAGGAGATGGATGTTTGAGAAGATTTTTCTGAATTCTGAGTTGACATAACAATTGGTTGTTCTTGTTTTTCATCCTCTTGTTGTGTGATTATATATTCACCCATAAATTAAGGTGTGAATTGTAAGGATCCCCAATCATCACCGAATAATTTAGACATGGATTCCTCATCTTGTTTTTCAATTTCAGGAGGTTCTATATGAGATGTTGGAATTAATGTGTTCAAAGGACCGGTGCTTCTTTTCTCAAGTTGTAAGCAACTTTTAGGCTTGGAGTCTATTTCAACTTGATAAAATTTGTTGTTATAGACATATTTCATTATATGATAAAGGGTCAAAGGAACCACATTCATCTCATGAATCCATGGTCTTCCTAAAAGAAGATTATATGAAAGATCATAGGGCATGACATGAATAGGAGTTTTCACAGTAGCCACTATTACTGTAATATGAAAAGAAATTACACCAAGTGGTTGATTTGGTGTATTTACAAATGCCTAAATGGATAAGGAATCAAGTTTTATTTATGACTTGTCAACATACAATCTATTGAGGAGATTCACACTACACACATTAAGGGTAGAAGCATTATCAACGAGGGTCCTTCTATTACCTATTCAATTGAATTGAGAAATTATCATAAAGGCTTCACTTTGTTTTCGTAGCTCTAAAGGAGGGAGCTCTTGTTGATGAAAAGAAATGTCTACATTAACTCTATTCATTCCATGTATTAAAGCTACCACATCATTTGTAGTTGTACCAAAAGGAACCACTATGTGTTGCAATGTTGTCTAAAGGATGGTGTGATAATTTGGTGAATTTTGAGGTAAATCCCAAAGGGAGATCTTTGTAGGAGTATTCTTGAGTTGTTCAACAAGATCATTCTCCTTTTTGTTTCAGGGAAAACAAGGTGCATTAGGCAGACTAGGTAAAGGTAAAAAGGTTGGGATTGGTTGTTGTGGTTTCAGATTGTTTCAGGTATTATATGTATGAGTTTACCATAGAAAAATGGCCCCTTTGTCATTTTCATAGCTTTTAGATCTTGTTTCATGGTGTTGGAACTATGTTGCTTTAATTTTATGTTGTAACATGGCTTGAACATGCTTATTTACGTACTAAAACTGAAAGAATGATGTCTTGTGAAGGTGTTGTGAAGTGTTGTAAGACATTTTGCATTCTTCTAGAATCTATTTAATACAATTTACCTAAAAACCACCTTTTCACTCATCAAAAATTCCTATTTTGAAGTTTTCTAAATTCTTGTAACAAGCCTTCACACTTTTCTAGGAACATCTTCACTATTTACACCTTTATCATGCTTTATTTTGTCTTTTTATGCCCTCATATGACTTAATTAAGTGTATTTTTGCATATTATCTTGAAAAATACTATTAAATACAACATTATTCTAGACACTTTTTTAGGTCCTAGGTGAGACCCATTCATTATGGGTGGTGAATGAGTCTCCCTTGGCCCCAAATCAAAAATATTTCAAATTTCCTTTTGGGATTTGATTAGAAATCACTTGATGTCAGCCTCTGATGAGGTATGAATGGATAGTAACGCACAAGAATTGTATAAATAAGTGATTTTCATCTCATTTTAACCCCCATTCATCAAGTTCACTTATCCACCTATACATTCAAGCAATCAAGCATTTTTAAATCAATAATTAAAGCACTTTGAAGCTATCATTGACATTACTTCAGAATTACAAGATTAAGAGTTAGGCGAGTTGATATCATTTGCATGTCATTACTTTATCTTTCTCTTGCATTTTATTATCTTTTCAAGGGTTTAATTACCAAAAGTGGGGTTTGACCAAGGTAAACCCCTATTTACTAACCCTAATCACTTTCCCCTTTGTGCTTGTTTGTTTGTAGACTTTTTTTTGCATATTTGATAGGTTATTAGGTGTTGAAGATTTATTTTCATGTCAACTTGGTGCTTCAAGTCAACATAAGTCAAATTCAAGCTTGGAGGGACTTATATGTCTATTTTATGCAGATTTGACTTTAGTAGCCCGATAAGCAGACATTACCAGATCTGGTGTTGTAGAGTTGTCTCCTACTTTTTAGAAATTTGGGTGAGGACTGATTCACCACTTGTGGCAAAAGAGTCACAAACTAGTGGAAAACTAGTTTGTGACTCTCCCGATAGTTTCATTAGTAGGAGGACTGATTTGCCACCCTAGGTGAATGAGTCCCACTATGGAAAACTAGTGAGTTTCATTAGCATCCAAAACACTCCAAAATCACCCTACTTCATCTAGGTGCACTCAGATTTACCCCTGTACCTTCTATTATATATAATTTCTTCATTTTCATAGTTGTTTGCATATCATAACGTGTTTTCAAACATAGCTTAAATTGCACTTTTGCATTCACTTTAGTTCATTTAAATTAATCAATTGCATTTAGTTCAGTTCATTTACATCATATCACATTGTAAACATCCTAATTTGAGTGTTACATAAGAATTTTTGGACCTAAATCTCTCCCCTTTTAGGTGAAAAACCCTAGAAGTGCTAGAGCAAGCATTTAGGTTCCCAAAAATCTATGTTTCAATGAGCAACCATAGTATTATTGGATTGTTTCAACACATTAGTTTTAGGTCGGTAAAGAGTGAATTCATGTTTATTTGAAGGGTGAATTTTATGCGAAGGTGGGTAAAGAATGAGTTGGGGTTGAATCACATTAACATCCATTGTTTTAGGTTGCTCACAACAAACCTTAGTGGATGACATGGGGAAGATGATGTCTTGAAGGGCTTCATCTAACATGTCAAAGCCATAATGACTAAAAGGTTTGAGAGGTAAGTTATTGTTAGTTGGTTTAGGCTTCTCATGGAAAGCCTTAGTGGATGAAGTGAGTGAGAGGAAGTCGTGAAGGGCTTCATCTAACTTGTCTAAATCATCACTACTAAGAGGCTTGGATGAGATGGTGTTTTTAAATTGAAGTGTTTTATGTAACGTTTGGTTTGATGTTTGTGGTTTTTTGTTTTAATTTTTTGATGAGTCTGATCTAAAAGGACTAGGAACTAATGCTGAGAATGAAACTTGGAAAAATCTAATGATATCCATAAATTCAATGAAAGGAAATGATGCTTATGCCAATGATTTAAATATAACAAAAAATAACTGAACTAAAATAGAAAAGAAACTACTGGAAACATAAACTAAAAAACTAGCAATTAAATGCTAAAAATAGTGATGCAAAATGTGGAATGGGAATGATTCGCCCAGGGTGGTGAATGAGTCCTAGTAGGGGTATTTTTGATATTTTCCCAAATTTTTTTGGATGTTTTCTATGTTTTCAAGTCCGCACAATACATAGAAGTAATGGAAATGTATAATTTTGTGATGATTTGATAAATTGAAATGCAATAATGTCATCTATATGATAGTTTCACTAATGTAATTTTGTAAACCCTAGGATGGAAAAACAATTAGAAAACCTAATATAATAGTGATGCAAGGTAGTCCCAATGATGAAAATGCAATAGAAATCAAAAATAAAATGTTCAATATGTAGGTTCACCAAAATGAACCATAGATTTTTACGTAGGTAAGGTGTTATGACTCTCTTGCTCAATTAGGGTTTTTCACCTAAAGGAGAGAGATAGACCCCAAACAAAATCTAGGTGATTCACTCAAACTAAGGAAAGTAAAAATAAAATATTCCTAAACCAAATGACCTAAATTCAACATACTAATAAAATGGATTGATTAGTTATGCAAAGCTTAAGAAATATGAAGTGTTTGAAAACACATTGTTGTTTACAAAAGACCTAAAAATATGAATAAGATTGCAAATAGAACAAAACAAAAAGCCAAAAGACTTAATTTTTGCACCTGTAAACCTAATGGAGATTGGAAAATACTCTGAAAAACTAGAAATATTGACTTTTTGACTGACTGGGACTCATTTTCTATCTTAGGTGTATTAGTCCTAGACCAGGGTTTCTACCAAGAAACCTATTTCTGCCAAAAGGTTACTAGAATTTGCACTCTACTCTGATAGACACCTCCAATGGGACTCATTCACCATCCATGGAAAATCATTCCTTTTTCTATTTTTTGAAAGTTCAAGTTTCAGATCTACATTTTGTCACCTGCACAACACTTCTTGATGGAAACCTAGATTTGAATCTCCAAAAATTCCTACAAAACAACTTAAATTTTTTTTTTCTAATGGGGTGTTTTCCTTGGTAAAACCCCTAATTTGGTAGTTAAACCTTGGATTTATAAAGTTTGTATAAAACCCTTTCCCTATCTATGTCTAAGACTAGGAAACTCTAAAGTAAGACAAATCCCTATTCTAATGTGCTAGAATAAGATGATTAAATAGAACATGAATGATGCAAGACTTCAATCCAAGAAACCCTATAACATTTTAAATGTGAATTAATGATATGCAAACCTTAATTCTAAAGATAGAGTGAAAATGGAAGATGGAATCACTTTGAAAAAAATTCTTTAGGCTTGATTTGATGGATAGTTGCATCTCCTCCACCTAGATTTCTCCATGATTCTCTATAGGAATCCATGATCAACACCTTGCAATCAAAGATCTTGAATGAGAATTGAGCATGAAGAAGTGCAAAAAATCTATCTTGTTGTCGCAAAGCTTCAACTTTGCTATAGAAATATTGATGAATCTTCTTATGAAAGATATTCAATACTTGACTCTTGATTTTTTTCTTGTAAAAATGACTAAATATCATGAAAAATGACCTAAAAATGTGTATTTATAGGAACCAATACATAATTTTCCATTATTTAGACCTAAGAGGTTGACATCCACTAAAAATTTGAATTAAGTCCTGGGTGAAATTCTCACTCAAAATTCAAATTTTCCCCAAAAGGGACTCATTTTCCACCATTGGCGAATGGGTCCCACTAGAGGGGACTCATTCGCCCAAGGTGAAAAATGGGTCCCACTTGTGGTTTTTAGAGGTAGGTTTTTGAGATATGAATGAATTAAGTATTATTTGTCGTGATTTATATGATTTTCAAGTGAAATGGTCATCTAGATCAAAAATAATGGGTCTTAGGGGCCTATAAACGTTGTTTTCAAGAATGATTAATGCAAGAGCTCTCAAAAGTAGGTCCAAATTAAGCATGAAATTATCTCTTTCTCCAAGAGCATCAAATTTTCTATGCCACAGGTATCACAAAGACAATAATATGTAGTAGCAAGATAATAAAGGAAGCCTCAAAAAGAAGGGAAAGATAAAATACAACTGAATAAGAAAAGTTGCATAGTTTGATAAAACAATGGACGAGTTTGAAAAAAATATTAAACTTGTATTATAATAGTGTGATGAGGAAGCATCTCAAGAAAATATTGGGCATTGGCTAATGAGCAAGAAGGTGAAGTGGCTAGTAAAGGAAATTGTGGAGAGATGAAAGAGGAAAAAATTGAGAAGAAAGATTAAAAAAATCAAGATGATGGAGGAGCCAAAGCACCCATGGAAGAGGAAAAAGATGAAGAAAATGAGTCCATTAAGAGTCAAAATGTTATTTCTAGCAATATTTGTGAGTATGTATTTATAGGTGCAACATATGAAGTAGTTGAAGTAATGAACTAGCATAAGGATACGTTGATCAATTAAATACAAATGATTGAACAAGAAGGAAACAAACAAACTCAAAAGAGGAAGATAATAAAATATATTTTGTAGCAAACTATAAAGAATCAACAAAAGCATGGGGGGAAGAAAATCCAAATTATGAATATTGCAACAAAACAAGGCACATGTGGAAGAATTTTTTTTTCAAATTTTATTTATGATTGGAAAAAGTGGAAGAAACATTTCAGCAGGAGCATCAATTTTTTTTCTCTCTATGGAGTATGATCCTGGGGCATCCTGAAGCAACCTTTTGAGGAAAATGTTGTCCTAATTAATAAATTTTATTTTTTGGTTTTTTTGGAGTCAATAAAGTCATTTGATACCATTTTGATTCATTTGGAATCATTTCATGATGTTCTATGGTGTTTTAGAGTCATATTGTAAAACTTACAAAAATTGCACAATGTTGTCAAAAAAGTTGCCAAAAGGATGCAAGAGTTCTCATTAGAGTTAACTAAGAGGTTTTTGGTTATTTTTACAGTTGTAAATTACTTGGAAATCATAAATAGGCCTTGTAACATCTACCTAAAATTTTGGAGACAATTTTTGAATGAGAAACCAATACATTTTGTACATTTTTTATTTAATTTTCTATTAGCAATGACTATAATTCACATGGTATAGACTATTATGGATGGGTAAAGTATTTAACACACTTTGATAAGTTAAATTACTATCTTATCTTTCAAATTTATTTTTTATTGGTAGAATTTCATCATGTTTTGTGGAAGATATTGTAATTTTGGTGAGTGCAGGTCTGAACCCTGCCTAGGGTTTCCAACAACCATTCAAATTTCACATCTTTTGTTTTAACTACTTACATTTTCCAAAAAATAGTGAATATCTATGTTTGGATATGTTATAAAAACCCTTTAAATAAAAATTCACGGTTTTCATTTTTTATGGAGATATTTATGATAGTACTATGCTCACATCTATGTGTAAATAGACCAAAATAACCCTAGTTCCTTGTTGCTATGAACAATTTATGCATTAGTCATTGGTGGAATGGTGTAAAACCATGTTTTAATATTGTTAGGGGCATAAAAATATTTGTTAATTCACATGACCAACATTTATTACCTTTGTTTGAAACCATTTCCTTAAATGCACCTAGTGGTAGCCTTACCTAATTTGCTTGTTTCACTATGTGAATTGCTTGGTTGTGGCTATATATGTTTGGGAACCCCTAGAAGATGTGGTTATAGGTTTGAATACATAAATTATCCCATATTAAATGCTTCCATTGATAATGGAGTTCCTTTGGTATGTTTCCCCCATGTTTTATGCTTGAGAACACATTTCCTAGTGTGAACAATTGTTCATATTTGTAGTCGTGTTGTTGAAATCTTGTTTGAAAGATGTTTAAGTGCTTTTTTTTAGTCCTTCCACTCTGTATCATCCTCATCCTAGGATTATTATTGAAAGGCTCACAAATGAGAGGTCGATCATCAATTTTGAGACTACTTTGGATGTCATTAATAACGTCAAGGAAAAGGCTAGCTAAGAGTTTTTTAATGACAAGGCATTCATCAACACCTAGCAGTTCAGGGACCTAGTCCTCAATAACAAGGGAAAAGAGTTTAGGGAAACCCTCACTACATGTAGTTTCTCTGAGTAGGAGCAAAAGGATGCCATTGAGGAGTTTTGCAAAAGGTTCAAGCAAGAGATGGATGGAATGACTCGTGGGTGAGGAAGGGAGTTAGTGAAGAAGGAAGATGTCTACTATTGCCAGGCTGGGAGGAAAAATAAAGGTGAGGATCCAATTTTGAGGTTATAACAAGCTAAAGATCTATATTTTAGGTCCAAATTCCCCCATGGATAAGAGACCTTTGCTATCTAGTCAATTTTCTTTGAGGCTAATAAGCCACGGGTCATATCCAACCCAAATGAGCTTACATGGAATCTTATTTTCAAGAGAGTTGGAGACACAAGTGATACACATGCAACTTATTTAATAGTCAATGAAGATATTATCACAAAGGAAACTTTTAGGAAGTTGCAAGCTAATCTAGATAAGGTAAATTCCCGAAATCAAAACCTTGACCAAAGGATTAATACATTTTGTGGTCATTTCCCCCTCTAAAACAAATAGAGGATGCTTAGGCCTCGCATAACAAAAATAAATTCAAGGCATACATAAAGGAACTCAAGGAAAAGCTAAGATAGAGTACCTTAGAGGTCAGGTCACCAAAGGAAGCATCATCAAAGAAGACCTTTGATTTGGTGGACAAAATAATGGGATATAGGATGTATAGAATCCTCTCCTATGTAGATAAGGTGTAGGATATTTATTCACAATTGAAGGATGATTTATCTTCTCACAACCAGATATGGATGAGATTGAAATGCACACAACTAAAGTGGTCCTAGGGAGTATAATTGTTGATATTTCTAGTTAGAAATTCAAATTTTTATGGTAGCTTGATAACTGACATTTTGAAGGAATCAAAATGCTTTTGATGACATGATGAGACATCACAATATATATAGAGATTTAATTAAAAGTGAGCTTAATACCTTTGAGAGCTTTAACAAATTACTCATGCCTCCTATTTTCGTCAATGAGTGTGAAATGGTACCATGTGTAGAATGTAGATCAAATTTTTCCAACCTCCTCACTCCCATGTATATTAAGATAAATAAGGAGGGTGAAGTTGATGTTGACTAGTTAAATGCCAGTATAGATGCACTCATAAAATTTGAGTATAGTTTGATTAGTTTTCCACACATAGTGCATGTTTTTATTGGAAATAAATATAGAGCACATTTGGAGGAGGTCAATATCTTTTTGCCACTAAGCATTGACACCTTAGTAGAGCAGGTAGAACACATGGAAGAGTAGGGTGATGCAACTTGAGTTGTATTTCAATTGATTCCAAAGCACTAGATATAATTGCTACGTGGGTTTGTCATAGAAGGAATGTCAGAGATGTCCATTCCACCAAAGGAAGGAAGTTTTAAGGTCTTTTTCCATATGGTAACTTTGATGTTGTGGGTGACCTCCAAACTACTTTTGGAGCAGTTGCCATTTGTTTCAACCACCATTGTCCATTGTAAATTTTGAACTAATTTTGGTAGTTGAATGAGCCCTTTTTCTTGTTACTTCCATTGTGTCTATCAAAGGGAATTTCGAATCTCATTCAAGGGGTTCTACTTCTTATTTTTTGTAATTCTTAAGTTGTATAGTAGATTCATCTAAAACTCAAAGAGGAAATTTTGTAATTTTTTTCTTTGTAATAAGGAAAAATGACTTGAATGCTCATTGCATTATACCTTATGGTGTACATTAGTCTTATCATTCCCTCCATTGTTGTGCTTATTACTCTTGAATCAATATAATCAAGGATTATCTTTTGGTTCACATTTCACCTTTTATGTTAGGAATGTATCAATTTTGAATTATTTACTTCTATTCAAGTAGTTTAATAATATTGTTTACTTGTTGATTTCAAAAATATTATTGTAAGGTAGTAGGGTTATCAAAAGCCAGAAATTTGATTTGTTGTAGGAGTTTTATTACATTTTGAGACTCTATATAGTGTGTGGATAAGGCATTCGTATATCTAAATCTTAAAGTTAAAATCTTTGATTGAATAAGATATAAAATAAAAATTAAAAAAATTACTTGTCAGTAAATTTATTGTTTTATGTTCATTACATGACAAAATATAAAGGATTCCACAAGTCTATGGGCCCATAGAAGAATTTCCTTTTCTTGATTATGCAACCATAGAAGGACATTGTGTGATGATATTCTCATGTGTGACGTGGGAGAATTCTGTTAGAGAGAGGGGATGGTTATGTCCTCTTCAAGAACTTCAAGGCTCCATGGAATGTTGCCACATGGTGGAAAATAAAGGATTGTGCAAGCTCACGAGACCATACTGACATGTCTTTTTCTTGGTTGTGAAACTGTGGAAAGACACTATGTGATAATATTCTCATGTGAGACATGCAAGAATTTTGTTGGAAAAAGGGGATGGTTGCATCCTTTTCATAAAAAAATCAAGGCTTTAATCATCATTGAAATTTGAGATTTGTAATTCCTTTTCTAGATGGATGACCCACATTCAATATAGATAAATGGGCAGATGAATGAACTGCACTTGCATGAACAAGAAGTAATTTTTGATGTCATGGATGATGGCTCATAATTTCCTTCATAAGTACACAATTCATGTTTTTGGTCAAAAATAGTAGCAAAGACCATAGAGGTGCTCTCATTCCACATCAACTTGAGGTAAAGCTCTGAAAAATAAAAAATAGGTATGCCCTTCTTGGTAAAATTCATCATTGTTAGTCTTAAATCTTATAATTAGGTGATTTTTTTTTTTTGTAAAATACTATAGAAATTAGTTTTAAATTATTCTAGAATTATGATTTGATCAAACACACAACCCTTAGGCTCTACATCTAAAAGACCCTTTAAGGATGATATTTTGGCCATGTTTTCAGGTTCCTCAAAAATGCCTCAACATCAACATAACCTCAGCCCTAATCCAATAGATGGGATGGTATACATAGCCATAAATTCTAGAGATATTGAGCTGAAGTACCAGGATGACACAGTCACTAGGTGGGAATTGTTCCTACATTGGAATGATAAAAATATTAGAGTTATTGGTGCATTGGATGGAAGTGTTCTAATTGATATAACCTGGTAGTTTATTTGTGAGGGTTTTAGACTCAATGTGGCCATATATAAGGTTATAGACCTTGCTTCTGTTAGAATAAAATACAAGCAAGATAGAAGTAGCTTCAGACTGAAATGGCTCCCTAGGTTTAGACATAAAAGCTTCTATGGAAAGTCATTGAGAATACTTGATAGCACACATGAGCCTTTTGATGTCATGTCTTTTGAATACTATTTCAAAAGAACATATTAGGAATTATGCTAGCTATTGGGAGAAGATGCACACAGAAAGATGGAGATACCTCTTATGTATATGGATTTTGATATAGAACATCCTTTTGTCAATAGTGACTTTCACTATGCAATATTTTTAGTTGAGGCTATTTACAATGAACTAGTGGACATTAAGAGAAGGAAATGTGTTAATGAGCCAAAGGTGAATTTCATGTGGTATTCTCTCCTTTTCCATATTATTTTGTACAAAGGGAAATATCACTTCAGAAGATTTTTACAATTGAACATGAAAGATAGAGAGGTCAATGATCTCCTAGTGTAATGTTGGACCCATATTTGGGAATAACATTGTAGTGATTCTGAGTACATTTTTTCTAGAATTGCTTTGTATGAAAAGTCATGGTAAGTTTGGGTCTACCTAGAGTTAGATTGCACAAGGAAATTTTGGGTTTCCTTAGGCTTAAAAAGAGCAAGCCAGAGTTAGGAGTACAAAATAATTGGGGAGATTTTACCTGCATGAAAAATTAGTTGTTATTATAATATATGGGTGCCATCAAGTCCCCCATGTGCTACCTATATATGTGTCACCTAGGTAGGCATTCATGGAAATTATATGGAAATTAAATGAGACTAATCAGTTTCATTTAAGGAAAAAAAAGAAAGTGTATTTTTTTTCTTATTTTACTACCTTTTTAAATTTCACTTTACTAGAGACAAATTTTATAGGCTGAAATAAATACTTAGGGAATATAGGTTATTTTAGTTAAATGTCACGGATTTTGACCCTAAATGTTTCATACACAAGGTCAAGAAAAGTATCAGAAGGTATGGTTTTCACCATCACTTTGATGACAAAAAAGATGTAATAAGAAATTAAATAGATGAATTTGAGGTAAAAATAGAAAGGAAAAATTGATTACATTTAGGAAGGTAGAGGCTACCAAGATAATGAAAGATAAGGTTTATCATGGATTTTTTTAATATTGTTGACCCAATTGCCAAGATTAAGGCAATGTTGAAGAATTTGGATAGAGTTATAGGTAAGGCACTTATCCTAGAAGAGAAACTAGAAAAGTGCCCTAGACATTTGCCTAACCTCTCTATCAGAAGGCCATAGCCTCAAAGGCCTATTATTAGAGAAAATGTTCAATCAGACCTACCACAGGTCACTCCCTCTCATTCTCCTCAAACAATCAATGTGGATTCTATTTCTCTCCCAAGAGAGAAACCACAAAATAGGATGAAAGTTGAACAACTACCATTATTGGTTGAAAATACCACCAATCCAAATGAAATTGAATATATTCATATCACCATAGATGAAATTCAACATTATATGCCATTCCCCCAAGACCAAATATTGTTGTCCTTATTTAAAAGAGGTTTTGGTTGGGCGCAACTATGGGGAGAGATAATCTCAATGATGTGAGGGAATTGGAATGTTCACAATTCATGTTTGATGATGATTTTATAAAATACCAGTAGTTTAAAGAGATTCTTTTGAGATCAAAAAGGGAGGATTACCTTAATAGATTTCGGTTAGTATGAGCAAATGTGCCTAGAGAAAAGTATAATGAAGTAGCTATAAAGGTAAGGGAATAAATGAATTTTGAATTAAAAAAACATTACACCTAATGAAGGGTGAAGAATGGTGGAAGATAGTGGATTGCTATTGTTCCTTGAATGGGAAATTTCTTATGTAATTGTCTTTGATGCTATTAGGAAACAAGAAGGAGAAGTTTTCAACACATAAGGAGAAGTAGAGATAGAATTGTAAGGATCAGGGTTCAAACAACATTGGGAAGCCATTACAATCTAGGCCCTTTCCCCAACTACAAACAAGCCTATTATTTTTGAAGCATTGAAGGGTAAGGGTATAAAAGGGAGCTTGATTGTAAAGAGGATGTCTGACACCTCTACCTCTGAATTTTTTGCATTAGTGGTAGATGTTGCCAAGTTTAAACGTAACACCTCTCTAACTTTAGCCTGGTAAGATAGCATTTGATTTTAATTTGGTATTCTAAATGTTAAATGTTGTTATAATGAGATTAGCCATTGATGATTAGTATTATTTTGGATTACATGTTTATATATTGTTATCATTGCTTATGTATAATTATGGATAGGAAAGGGATGATGTCATAACACTCATGTTTGAGAGGATTACGATGTCATGAATCCCTTCCTAATGATTGATGTTGCTATGGACTATATGCATATGCACATGTACTTTGACGTGTAATTGGAAGTGATGCAAGTATTGAGTATCAACTCCGCCTGGATCCATAGGCCTAAGCATACTCATATTCCCCGATGGTGGTTATTAGAGGTAGTCATAGGTCAAATCTCCCCTACCCTAGCCCACTGTACCCTGTTAGGGTAGTTTTTTCCTTGTTGATGTCTTGTCATCCAGTTACCCAACGGTAACTTCCAGAGCACCTTTTTGTTGCATGTTATGAAGCACCTTTCAGCTGTATGTTCTAGAGCACCTTTCTGTCATATGTTCTAGTGCACCCTTCTATTATATGTGGTTTACCGATATGTTTTACTGAGATTTTTGGTTTTGGTTTTCATTAATATTCTATGTGTTCTTATATATTTAATTTGGATTGACACTGTTTTGATCGGATCCATTAGTATCCCCTCATGCTTTAAATATGGTATTTTATGGTGGTTAATTACTTGGGGATTTGAATTGTTAGTTTCTTGAGGTTTTAAATATTTTATTTAAATGATTTTATTAACCCCTTTTTGGGAGCCTTGTGTGTTTGGATGATTGGATCTAAATTATTATTTTTATATGAAAGAGGGAATGTTGGATACTTAGTGATTTTTATTAATTGTATTGGGAGGCTTTAATAGTTTGTTTTATTTAAATGCCTCATTTTATTTTTATTGTTTTGGGGAGAAATTTTAAAATAAGGGGGGAATTCTTTGTTTCAATACATATATTTTTTTTATTCTTTTATTCGAAGGGGGTTATCATTGGGGAGAAGAATTTTTTTGATTTTTGATGTAGTGCCCTCCGGTTGCAGTTGTCGTTGATGTCAAGTAAGTTGTTGTTGGTAATGTCATGATGATGTGGTGATTTTATTATTTAATTTAATTTTAAGATTATGAGATAACACTAATAATATGCTTGGAATTGATTAATAAGGCTAATTTTATTGTAAGGTTATTTGTTTATTTGGAATTAGGTTCAATAATAAAGCATTAATTGATTTATCTATGGGAGATAGTTATTTAAAGTAATCGGTTTAAATAAGGAGAGATAACTATCATTTAATGATTAAATTTGATTAATAAATTTAAAAGTGAGAAAATATTAGAACGGATTAAATATTATATTTGTACTTAAGTTTGAATGAAGGTAAAAAAAAAATGAGAAAAGCCATTAAAAGTTTGGTACCTAATTACAATTGATAAGTTAATTATCGAAGATAATAATATGGTAAACAATGTGACGAAATAAATTCTAATAAAATATTATTAATGTTTAAAATGAATTAAATAAATTAAACTTGAATATTATAAGTAAATAAATAAATAAATGAATAATAGTAAAATAAACAAAATTAAAATGACTTCCTTATTATTATTCTCGGAGGATAAAATATTTTATATAAGATTTTCATTTATCATTATTCCTCTGTGAAATAAATAGTAAACGTGAAAAGAAATATTATTTGTATTTCAAGATTCAGTTATGGGGAAGGAAAAAGACATTTAGTTAGGAATTAAGGAGGCAGGTTATGGTTTCCTGTTGCTGGAATTGAAGAGGTCTTCCATGGAGGCATGAGGAGAACATATAAGGCACATTGTAGTGTATGGAGGTTGAGAAATGACAGGCGTGGAAAGATTCCAAGAAAGTTCTCCACATTGCAGATATCAAGCATATTTTTGTGGGGCACATTGCAAGAGTTTAATACCATTCACTAAATCTGGCGTGAGATCAACACCCTGCTGCTTAGATTATATCAACGTTGTAGGTTTTTTCATCCTTTTCTTCATAGTATGAGAGGTACGCCAAGTGATTTACATGAAGGGTTATCTGTAGATGTTTATTTTTTTTAATTAAGTTTGTCAATGGATGTGATGATTTCATGGGATAGAATATGGTCAGTTATGAAGATGGTTATATGACATTTGAAAACATGATAAGATAATAAGTCCAATTCAAGAAAACACGTTGGAAGAGTTTAATACCATTCACTAAATCTGGCGTGAGATCAACACCCTGCTGCTTAGATTATATCAACGTTGTAGGTTTTTTCATCCTTTTCTTCACAGTTTGAGAGGTACGCCAAGTGATTTACATGAAGGGTTACCTGTAGATGTTTTTTTTTTTAATTAAGTTTGGCAATGGATGTGATGATTTCATGGGATAGAATATGGTCAGTTATGAAGATGGTTATATGACATTTGAAAACATGATAAGATAATAAGTCCAATTCAAGAAAACATAGTTTATAATGGACAACAATGTTTTTCCACATTCAGGCTGTAGATGCCATGCAAAGTTCAGTGCCTTTACAGAAATAGATCACAGAACATATGACTATGATATGTGTTTGATCGTTCGTGCCTTTGAGTTCTTTTTGTCTGTATTTGGTATACTCATAGTTGGGATTGTAGCAAAAAAATATGCATGGGTACAATACAAAGTCTGTTATTGCAGAAGCATACTCAACCAGAGAAGATTAGGCTTATAAAGGGGTTTATTTTCAATAATGGATACTGCATTTGGATTATATTGTCTATACCATATTGAAGAGCAGTACACATAATGGTTTTCTTGTGTTAGATAAGCTTCCATTCTAAGAGGCACCTGTATTTTGTGGTCTTATGTTGTGTTCACATTTAGTTGTTTTGCAAATGAAGAAGAAATGTTTGTTGATTTGCATTAATTGAGTTAGTATTTCAGATTAGTGAATACCTATGGACTATGAGTTTAATATGATAAGAAGTGCAATTCTTGACAATCAATATGTAAAGACACTATGAATAGCAACATATGGCATTCATGTGTAAAGACAAGGGTTGATCTTGAAAATAATTTTATTTTTCCAAATTTCAAATCTGAGCACGTCTCTGGAAACTTGCTGACAATCAGAATTGCGTCTAGTTAAAAAAAGGAAAAGCTGTTCATTATTTCTCCTGCTCCTAAGTCATGTATTTGCATCTCACTTGTCTCCTTTCCTTCGGTCCTCAGGAGAACATTTGGGATTTGTTAATAATGCAAGTAGATGGCGATAGTTCCAAATTCCAATATTCACTTTCTAATATACTTGGCAATCTGTCACTATTACAACATTTAGAACTGAGGCATTGTACATAATTAAATAGCTTCCCTGAAACCATTGACCTCCTTTCACAGCTGCAGATTTTAGACTTATAAGTTGTAGTAAATTAAATAGTCTCTCTTATTCCATTGTCAACCTGTCTCATTCACACACCCTCATGTCTTCTCCTATCACTGCTCTTGCAGCTTCCTCTCTGGAGGATGCTTAAATTAGAATGGTGGAGGTTTTGGAATGGCTCATGACACTCACCCTTTGGGCACCTTTGGTAGGCGTTGTTATGCTGGGCAGTCGATATTTAATTGCTTTAATTTTTTTTCTGCTTTGCATGATAATATGATTTGATATGTTCTGAGGCATGGTGTCCTTGTTTTGTAGATAGAAAAGCCTTCTTTTTAGGTTAGTAATTTTATATAATGATGGTCACATATCACTCAATTGAAACTCTAACCATAAGAATCTTATGGTCAGACAAGAATGTAATTTTCAGTCCCTCATTTTTCCTTTTGGATTGTATATTGTGAGGAGATTAGAACCTGGTCTACTCAAATAATTGTAAATTATAAATATACTGCTTTATTACCATCTTTGTATGATAAACTAGGGGTCTTACTTACAGGTTAATACACTCAGCTGAAATGCAAATAAGGTCATTGGAATGTTTTGTAATTTAGATAATAATAAAAAAATTGTAATTTATATAATAATAATAATAATACTTAAGTATTTTGGACTAGAGGAATATATATATATGTAATGAATAAATTTAATAGATGTGTTAAGTAAGCACTTGAAGAAGTTGAAGATAAAAGTTTTCAATTCAGATGTGTTCTTCTTTCTATGATGGTGAAATTTGGTCTTTTTGTAGTTAGTGTTTAGATAAAAGATGGTTTATATTATTAGGGTGAAATGGATTAGAAAATATTATTTAAAAGAGTATAAAATTTAGGGTATAGCACTTATAGTAAAATGTTAATTAGACATTGAGGTAGCTACTAGAGAATTCAATTATATTAAAAAGGACATCAAGATTAATGTTGCGGATCATGGTTTATAGCAAATGATGAACTTAGTAATATTACGTCAATTAGAAGAATTAATTTGAAATAGGAAGAAAGTATAATGTCATTTTGAAGGAAGGTCTTTTTCTTAATAAACATATTCTTACCCCCTCATAGGTTGATTATGATTGGTTAATGGAAACTCTTGGCAAATAGGTAATGGAATCCTTCATATTTATTTTTGAGACCCAGGAATTGTTATGTGAAATGAACATTTTTGTATAAACATTCATTCATGTAATTGTGTGACATGAATATTAGTGTGATTGCTTTATATTTATAAGTTTATGAAGTAGATAGGGATATGTTGAAGGTATGAAATTCCTTGGTTAGCATAGTTTTATTTTGGTAATGAGGAGAATTGATAGTTGTAAGATTTGATTGTTTATATTTGGATAAATGTAGGGTTTATGTAAAATAGATGATTTTCTAAATCATGACTATCTCCATATTCCCTCCTTCATAAATTCTCTACAAGGATGCTTACTTGTTTTCACAATTGATTTGATGGTTTGGAGCCAGTTGATTTGTATCAAGTTGATTATGTATTTTATTCTAGTTTATTTGAGTTTTGTTTATGGAGGGAGCTCTTTTGTGTCATAAGGTTGTGGTTAGATTTTGGGTCCTTGCGGATGGATAGAAAGTGATTGTTTGATTATTGTTGTTTCTTAAGTGTGTCCCCATGTTTAATGATTGATAGGATGAATTTTTTTTAATGTATCTCTTAAGTTGTTTGGTTTTCATAGGTGATTTTATTCATTAAGTTCACATTTGATTTATAAATGAGTTTGATGGACCCTTATTATTTTGGTCAGCCGCTTGAGTCCTTTTGGTTAAGGAGGTTTCCATATGTTAAGTTTTTGTGTTGGGACCCTACTGTTTCTTTTTACCCTCATTTGTGGGTTGTCGTTCTTTAGCTTCCAGAGGTTTGAGATGATTGTCAATTGATGTTCTCTCTTTTATGTGCCTTGTAGTGGCAAGTGTTTTGGGTATCATGACTTGAAAGGGTTGTACGAGAATCATTGAGATTTTGATTATGTGTTTATAGCGAGATGGGTAATGCCTCACATGTTTCTTTATTGTGATCTAATGTTCTTGTTAAGTTGTACAACCCTTGGAGTTTGGTTTTTGTGCTTTGAGTGTCTAGAGAGAGTGGCTCTAAGTGGGTGGTCGGCGCACAAAGGGGTGCCAAGATAGCCCTCATTAGAGTGAATTTAATAAGTGATAATTTTAAATAATTAACTAGGGGATGGGTAGAATCACATTAAAAAGATAATTGATGCCTCATCCACCTTTTAGTGCTACCACATACTAATGGGGATTGAGAAGGCCGTGGTTGGCATGATCATTGCCTTGTCTTCGCGAAAGGTAACGTTTCCGCATGAGCAACCCTATCGGGCGGTTCCTTGAGATATGTAGCCTAGATAACCATAGATGGAGGCGGCTCCTAGTGCTTGGTTGTCTGGATAATCTATCAGTAGATGGAGGCAGCACCTTGCAATAGGTAGTCTGGAGAATCCATGTTAAGCCATTGGATGACACTCTTCTCTAACACTCCTTCTTATGTTGCTTCTTTAGAAATCCTCTAGAAGTGGTCCCTTGTCTTGAATTGATGAAACATAGTTGTTTGAAATGATTTATGGTTTTACCCTATTTTATCTTGGGTGTACTTTGTGGTCTTGTATGATCTCATTGATATTTGACTTATGACCTTGTACTCTTATGGTTCTATGATATGATGTTATTGTATTGTTTATTGCAATTTGGAATTGTATTATATTTATTAATTTAGTTTGAATTGGAAGTGTTTCATGATTATCCTTTCGTTACTTGTTTACTGGTCATTGCTTTCATTTATGTGATGAGATTTATGACTCTTGGATGTGGTTGATTATGTCATTGTAATTCTTGAGTGTTATGATACTTTTGTATGACGTTGAGTCTTGTGGTTGGATGTTCTTAATTGAGGTCTCTTTCTTGTTAGCTCTTAGCACGGGGGGTGGGTCTTGGGACTCACATGGTCGGGTGGAACGTGGTAAGCACCCCATTGGGTCCCCGGTCAAGGATTGATAGGTGCGAATTGGTGCTGTTGCGGCGACTCCAGTGTTGTATTTGTCTTGGTGCCAGTTATAATACTTTGTATTCATCAGTTTATTTGTATCATGTTATCTTGTGTATGGGTTCCATTCATATTTGGAACATTTTTGTATCATTGTACTTCTTAAACATTGTATTGTAATGTAATATTGGCCATGGCAGTTGTTATTCAATGTGTTAATTTAATCATGCATATGTTGTATTCATGTACTCAGATGGTTTCTTATCAATGATTTATCATGTACGGGTTACCTTTGTTAATGTTTATTTTGTTATGGTTTATACCTTTGGCTTTTATTCTTTATTGTCGTTGAGTGGATCT
>VDFB02021056.1:0-41965 GCA_007258455.2 Sequoia sempervirens | reverse complement strand
GGTTTGTCAAAGTGCTCAGTCTCTTCAGTGTTCAATCAGTTTCGGCACGCCTGCCTTCGTCAGATCATCCGACTGCCCAATCTCCAGCAGATTCAGATCAAAGACGAAGGTACAAAATGAAGATTTCAAACTCGAAGATGAAAATTAGTAAAAATGGCTAAGTCTGGAGAAAGTGGGCGCCCCTAGTGAAGAAGGGCGCCCAAGTTTTCAGGGGGTCTATCAAACGAATTTGCAAATGAATGTCTAATATGATTTCTTCACGGTTGATCCAGCTTTCAAACGAGATACTCAGCACGCCTATTGGAGGTTGCAGTCGCCAGATACAAAGCACCGAACAGGGAGTCTGACAAGAGCTTAGAACAAAGATCCAGAAGCAAAACACAAAAAATGAAAAATAAACTAAGTGTTGCTAAAGTGGGCGCCCCCAGTCAAGATTGGGGGCGCCCAAACTTTTGAAGGGTTAAAATTCACTTTTTGGCAAAATCTCTTCCAGAAGACCCCTCCTTATTCTTCGTCAGCTTCGCAATGAGCTCAACCGGCAGTCGATCTGACGCCTGGAACACCAGATTCGATGAGATCATCTGTAGCAGAAGTGTCAATGAAGAAACTAAAGATCAAAAAAATGGCTAACACTGTGAAAGGTCAGAGCCCCTGGAAGGAAAAGGCTACCATGAATTCGGAGGTCAAGATCAAGTTTTTCGCCAGAGGTGCCTCCAGAACATCCTTCTTAGAATCAGTTAGGCTCCGCCGTGAAACTTTCAGCTTGCCTGTCGGATCATTCTGTAAACAGGAAATCAGAGGCGAAGTTGGAGGTTAAAATAATCAAAAGTTGAAAATGCCAAAATTTTGGCTAACACTGGGTAAAGTGGGCGCCCCTGGTGAAGAAGGGCGCCCAACTTCACATGCCTTAGAAAATTTTCATAGATTTTCAAAATTTTCAAGATTGCATGAGAAGAAAAAGGCGTCCAAGTTCAATGAAGCTGAGATTTAGGGTTTTGGAAATAAAAGCAAAAAGAGCAAAGCAAAAACAAACCCTAAGTCTATTTAACATCTTTCTTTTATGTTATTTTATTATTTTTGCAAGTAGCCTTCAAAGGAGAAAGTTGGAGCAGCAAGTTTGAAGAAATTTTTCAAGATTCGAAGAACATAGCTTGCCTGGTTTTTCATCATATTTTCAGACCAACAACATAAACTCCTTGCTTTTTCAAGCTTTTTGATCCGTAAGATCAAACTTTTCAAGAAGACCAAGGCATTCCATTTTTCAATCATCCGGCCTTTTCAATCTTTTGAAGGAAATTTTCAAGAACTTCTCACTGTCAGTAAGCAGCTGCTTTTATTTTGCATGTCGAAATCATCAGTATTCAGCCAATCATCCGGGTCCTCAAATCACTTCAAGAAAACCTTATATCACAGCCTTTTTCAAAAAAATTTAAAACCTAGGTTGGCTGCTTTTTTCGACAATGCCGATTTTGTAAATCTGATCAACTTGGTCCATTTCTAATTGTATTATGAACAAAACCCAGGTGCCAGCTTTTTCGGTGAAAAATTGAAGAAATTAGGGTTTGCTGCTTTTTCAGTCAAAATTCAAGATTTTCAAAAACGGACGATCTGGGTTGTCTTGCAACGAAATTCTGAGAAAAACCTATATCTCAGAAAAATTTCCAAAATTTGTCCATTCGAGACTGAAAAACCAGCATTCTACAAATAGAAAGTTGCTCAAGACTTGTCTGAACATAGGCGAGTTTACAGTCATTCTTCAAGGTTTTCAATATGGAATACACTCCCCTCGAGTTTAAGACCAAATCAACACTATGTCAAAACTTCATCATCTCAGCTGAAGAATGAGAGAACGTGTGATATGGAAAAAGGAAAGGTATCAGAAAAGAGTTGTGCAATACTCTTCTATTGGAAATCAAGAGAGGTGTCAGAAACATAAAGTTGCAGAGCCGCCAAGTTATCAATTAGTGGGTCATCTTTTCGGGCAGCGATGTTTTTCAAGAACATAACTCATAAAGCAACCAAAGAAGTGAAGGATTCTCTAAGTTTGATCACAGAAGGCGAGGAGACCTTGGAGAATCGGAATTTTGCCTTAGATGGAATAGATGCACCTGACCAGGACCCGGTTTCCTGCTTTTTAGCGGATATGATTGAGATTTAAAGCAGATTTTCATCTAGAAGCTTTCTTTCTGCTTTCTTTCTATTCTTGGAACGATTCTTATCCATTCTTTGAGGATAGAAAGAAAATAAAATGTAATAGTTGGCGTTTCCCACATTTTCTGCTTTCTAGGGTTTTAGTTGTTATCTTCTTTCTAGATTTAGTAGTAAAGATTGCTTTGCTGAGCAAGCTCAGATTGTGAAAGCAAGGAGATTTGTGTGGTTCCTACTCCTCTGCTTTCTATAAATAAGAGCCTGCCTAATAGTTTCTTTAACCTGGGTAAGTAGTGAGAACAAAACTGAGCCTATTGTGCCTTCTATTTGTTGCTCAAGTATTGTCTTACTTGTGTTGTGATAGCAAATTGTTGAGCCTCTTTAGCCAACAAGGAGTTAGTGTGATTGTTGTTTCTATTGTGTAAGAATAAGATTGCAAGCCTCTTTAGCTGCAATTTCTTATTCCAGGCATATTAGAAGTGAGTTTTGTTCCAAAAGTTCGAGTAATAAAATCATGAGCCTCCTTTGCCTTGATATAAAATCTCTGATTTCCGTTATTGGTGTTTTACTTTTATGATCTTGATTTCAACTTACATTGAAGTGTGTAGATGTTCGTTGAGAAAGACTTTATCGAAGTATTTTGTCAGAAAATCTACCTTGTTCATTTCTAGTTTCTCTTGCTCTGCTTATTACTTGAGAAGTTAGAAACGTCTTTAGTTTAAGTTAGTCGTAGTTGAAGTTCTTAAATCAGAAAATCTCAGCTGCAGCGTTTGTGTTTTATAAACCTTGTGCTCTAGGTGATCAAAAAGATAGGCAACTTCGTTTTAGTTTGCTTTCTTGAATACCATCAGCAAGAGGGAGCTTCCCCTCCTAATTTGAACAGCAGTTTATTTGTGCATAGCTGTCCGTTTCAAATACGCATTCCAGAGGTGCGAATTTAAACGCCAACACAACTGATATAACTCTGTAAGCATAGCACGACCTCTCACAATGAACTCTTCCTCCCACTCGTCCAAACGCTTGCCATATTCAACCAAATGATTAAGTTGACCTTGTTCTGCTGGAGGCTCAAGCATCGGTGGGAGTGTAGCAATAACATCTGACCTGTGTACAAGGCTAGAAGTATAGTGACGAAGTTGTATGATTTCAGCCTTGAGGGCTGCCTTATCTTCTCCGTCCTTCAACATTCTATCCCTGGCACTGTCTGTAGCAACCTGTAGGAGATCAACTTGAGTTTGGCGTGTGCTACAACCAAGGGTGACTGTGATAACCTCAAAATCTTGAGATTCCAACTCATCAAAGCTCTTCCCCTGTGGAGGAATAGCAGTCTCGACGATGATCTCCATATCAGTATTCCTCTCCACGTGAACCATGTTCTTGATCCTCTTGTTTGGCGCATCCGGGTAAACCTGATCAAAATATGAATGATTAAGGACATAAGATGGCTGCCTCGTCTTCCTTCCCAGCTGAGCTTCGTTGCAAGATTGATCTCGGCTAATGGTACTGGAAGGGTCTATACTAGCAACAGGAGGTACTGGCGAAAGTGAATATATAGAAGAGCTACTGCGAGATGGTGAATCTAAGTCCAATTCAATGTGAATTGGGACTGGCGACTGCTCTGGAACTGGTGTAGGAACTTGAGGCTGAACCTCAGGCACTGGCAGACTCTGAACTGGCCTCAGAACTGGCTCTGTGATCGGTTGAGTGACAGGCTCCGTGTGTGCGTTAGTGGCAAGTGCCTTACCTTTTGAATTGTTTAGCACTTGACCTTTCTTAGGAGGGCTACTCTTCTTCTGTTTTGGTTTTGATGAGGAAGGTAGCGAAAGGTTCACCACTGGCGGCTCTGCTCTAGGAACACTTACCCTCCTGGTCTTCTTGCTGTCAAGGTAAAGTATACTGTTTTGAATAACTCTACTTGACCTCTCTTTTACTGTTGCGTACTCCTTGGCGTACCAATCAACTGTTGGTAACGGCTGTGTGTCAACTTGCTCCCTTAAAAACTGAGGAAGAACTTCTCCCTCATCATCTGATAAACTTGCCACATCTTCTGACAAGAAAACATAAATCTGTGAGAGAGAGAAGTGACCATAGCTGCGTTTGCGAACCTCAAAATCATCTGCGCAATTGGCCCAATAGTCCTCCATAGAAGGCTTATGAAATGCGTGACTATTGAGGCGAGCCGCGTAATGACCCTGAAGATCATAATCACGAGCCTCAAGAAGATGCTTGAGATGATATTTCTCGAGCTCCTGTCTTGCAACCTTGGCATCAACAGCCGACTTGCACCAATACATACCAAACAGTAAAGGAAAATTGGCGGATGGTCTATGCTTGCGGCGTAAAAGACGATGAACATCATGCAACTGCCTCAGGAACTCCATGAAAACTGTCTTATCCGAAGGATAACGTGGAAGCATAGCTGGATTTCCTATAAATCCATATACTCGGATGTAAGTGTATGTCGGGAACTGAATAAACCAGTTTGCCCAACCATCCATCGCTGCTCTAGCAACTGCCGAGATACGAATGTGCAACTCCCGGTCCAAATTCCTCACTGTATAAGTCAAGAAAGCCTCATGAACACGTTTGAAATGATGTTCAGCCTTAGTGAACTCAAGCTGATCATAATAGTGATAAACTTTCTGAACATTGAGAATGCCCACGGTGTTTAGTCCTCGGAACTGACCCTGATAGGCAATCAAGTACACGTGATAAGAACACATGTGAAACTCATGAGCAACCAAGAAACCGGTGATCTGCTTGTGGATAACATCGCTGATGAAGGATGCCCAGTCATAATGTTCCTGCCCAGATATGATGCGACCAATATTGTAATACATCCAAGGCTGGAAAACAGTTGCATGTGATTGACCCGAGACACGATTCAAGAGTGTGATTAGAATCACATACTCATCCTTGTACTCACCACGACCCACAATGTGTGGCAATCTATTCTTCGCTTGCTTTAACCATCTTTCTGCCATTTTATTCTGGCACTTGTCCACATTAGCATTGAATGCCTGCTCGCACTGCTCCATAGAAATGAATAGACTGTTCGAATGTTGAGGTATACTGAAACTTCTTTCAACGTCCACAGGCTTGAGACTGCAAATGACTCGTCCATCTACTGACACTATCTCACGAGTAACAGAGTTGTAATGCTTGATACAAGACATCACGAACTCAATACAATGAACGGAGATAGGTATGGAAGCGACCTCTAATAACCCGGACTGCTGAATGTTTCGAATAATCGAATCTCTGATCTTGACTGGATCTAGAACTGCTTGTAGCAGCACCTTGTGAAGATTCGTCTCAACCGTCTCGATGAAGTCGTGAGTAAGGACTGTTTTGGTCCTGTATTCGTGCTGAGTGTACTGCATTCTGAAAAACTCGCCTGTTGACTGTGAACTCGACTATGTTCTGACAAGATTTCTGGAAAGCTAAAAATAGCCTGCTGAGGCTAAGAATAGCCTTTTGAAGAGTTATTTTCTGCGAAAAATCTAAGATATGGGTTTTGTCCAGAAAAAGATTCTAAGACAACCCAGAACGTCAGAAATGCGAAAATATGACTTCTACTCGACCATGCAAAGAGTTTTCAGCTGAGAAAATTAGAAACTCAAGAACGAATGTTCTGAAGTTAAAAATTCCTAAAAAATCAAACGCACGATTTTATTTCGAGGAAGCTGTACTGAAATGATCTAGATGTTCAGACTTGTCAAATTCGCCAATTTCAGGAACATGCGAATTGTATTCTGAAAGAAATTTGAGAATCAAGGAGGAAAAAGACGTTTTTTTTTATAAGCTCTTTCTTCTGTGAAAATCGCCCCTGTTCTTCAAACTTGCTGATGAATGTAAACTTTAACCTGCAAAAAGATGTGTTTAATGAAATTGCCCTTAGTTGCTGATGAAGAATTTGCCTTTGCTCTGAAAATTCGCCTTTGTCTTGAGAAAATACGAATTTCTCTTGAAGCTAAATGAATGAATAATGAAGATGGCGTCATACTTAAATAAGGGAAATTCACACCATTTTGTGAACTGCAAGATTTAAAACCCTGACCAAAATAGAAGGCCTCTGATTGGACCCCTTCAGTTAACTGTGACTGACTCGAAGTCCAGAAATAAATAATAATAAAATAATATTCATTATGCAATTTGAAATCTTAGCACAAAGAAGGCGCCAATTTTAGAAATTTTCCATTTAATGCTAAAAATGCAAAAATAAATATTGAATATTATTTAACTTCAGTTGACAAACCGAATGAAGCTTTAGGATTCACCAACAAACTTCACTGATTTCAGAAAGTCATCATTTGACCTCATAGGCGTCCATTTGCTCAAGATATTACACTTTTTATTAACTTCCTACTTGTTGTGACCTTTTCACACATCGCCCCATTCAAAATGGGGACCCCCTAATTTTTGCTCCATTCTGGTCCTTTTTGGCTTTGGTTCTTGCCTCTCTCTCTCTGTCTTTCTCTTTTCTGTGGTCTGCTTTTCGGGGACGTTCCCGTCTTTTGAGCTTAAACGTGAAATTTGGCCAAGTCTGAAATTAGGATTTCCATCCTTCTGGTCAATCTGAGGTCGAACGAAGTGAATAAATTGAAAACAGAGCTTAACGTTGTTGTCAGTATGCTTCCAACAGGCTCTCAGCATATTTTCATCAGATTCTGACTACTTACTATTTTTAGTAAGTGTGCAATTACAGACAATCTTTCAACATTTTTGAAATTCCGATAGTCACACTGCATTCGGAACACATCAAGCCACTCACAAGTTAAATTTGAGCTGAAACAGACAACTTACTATTTTTAGCAGTTCAACTTCCAGAGCAGATTTCAGGGCCTATATGCAGAGTTTTTTCAACACGTCTGGAGATTCCTTCTGGGTTTTCAGAGACCTTTGCGATGGTGCAACATGCAAAATGAGACGACAACATTCAGAGTTCAGCCTTCCAGGGCTATTTTTAGGGTTTGCATGTCAGGGTTCTCTTTGCATGTCTGCATATTCCTTGTGAGTTTTTCGAGAGCTTCACAGTGACGTGACATGCAAACAGAGATGATCACTTATTAAAGAACTTGGTATTTTTAGCAGGTGCATCCCGGCAGCCGCCTCCCAGCACTTCAGAATCATGAGCTGATCGCAATGCATCAGAAACGAGGACAAATAGAGATCATTTGATACGCATGCAGAGCAAATTAGGGTTTCCATCTTTGGGACCCAAAAAGAGGCGTAAAAGGTCAGAATTTTCGAAAATTGAGGTATACCACCGCGATCAGCATCCTTCAAGCTATCTGCTGGTAAAATTTGAAGACAAATAGAGCACTTACTATTTATAGTAAGTTGTTTTGGAAACAGGCTAAAAATAGCAAATCAGGTGCATGCACTGATGTCAGCAGGAAGGTCACGTGGTGAGGAGCGCGTCATTCAAATTTCAAGTCAATCGGAGCTATGGAGGTACCAGAAGCAAGCAATTACTATTTATAGCAAATCACCTTTAGAAATGGGCTAAAAATAGCAGGCCGACTAAAAATAGCAGTGTCAACAGGGTAACAAGGTTGTGAGGATGCAGTGTTTGAAATTTCAAATCATTCTGAGCTTCAGAGATGCAAAAATCGAGAGACTTACTATAAATAGTAAGGCACAGAGAAGCTGGCTAAAACAAGGAAAAATGGCTAAGTATTGGGCTTCATCCTGTAGCTACCTGAAAATGCGCCCAAGTTGATGAAGAGGCATGGAGAAAATTCTAAGTTAAAAACTCATCCTCCTGCTTAGCCAAAATGCGCCTATGAAGCATAAAAGTCAAAAGGGTCAACGTTTTTCATCCTGTAGCAATGGCTAAATGCGCCCAACTCAAGTTGATGAGGATGTGATAAAAAATTCTAAGTATGAAGTTCGTCCTGCACATATAGCAAAATGCGCCCACCTTGAGAGTTGATAGCAAGAAAATTTTCTAAGTGTAGAACTCGTCCTCCACCACCCCCTAAATGCACCCATCCTGCACATAGGTTGAAATGCGCCAAAAAAAGAAGTAAGTCAAAGTGGTCAACATGTTTTATCCTTCTCCCATGGCAAAATGCGCCCAAAACAAGGCATGTAAAGACAAAAACAAAGAAGGTGAAGGGTCACATGCTAGGCGTGGGAAGTTTCATCCACCACATATGCTCAAATGCGCCCAAGAAGGATGGCAAGTCAAAGGAGTCAAAGAAATTCGTCCTCCTCACCCATCTAAATGCGCCCAAGTTCAAAGAAGTCAACAAGTCAACAATTTTCATCCTTCACCTATGAGGAAATGTGCCCAAATGAGGTCAAGTGAAGACAAAAACGGAGAAGTTGAAGAGTCATCCTTCATGCAAGCCAAAATGCGCCCAAGTTGAAGATAGTAAAAGTGAATGTAGGGTGGCGAATGAGGTAAAGGGTGAATAAAATACTCCAAGGTGTGGTAAAGACAAGATAAATGCTAGGCGTGGGCAATATTCTTCTTCAAGTGTTAAATGTGCCCAAGGTGGTAAGTGCCAAGGTGTTAGAAAATATTGCCAAGGGTGAATAAAGTGCTAGGCGTGGTTTTAATCTTCTTCAAGTATGCTATGCGCCTAGGGTGGTGAAATAATATACAAGATGGTGTTGATAAATATTGCTAAGGTGTTGTTGCTTCAAGTGAAAATATCTTTCAAGTGTGAAATAAAATGCAAGGTGATGAATAAAACAAAGTTGCTAGGCGCTGGAGTTGCAAAATAATAAAAATTTTCCTAAAGGCGTTGAAGATGATGAAAGTAAAATATGATGTGCTTGCAGGAAGATCTTCTAAGTGAAATAAATTTCTCTCACAGGCAAGTTGATTGAGTTGAATATAAAATTCTCCAAGGCGAAATTTTCGAAAAGGTTTTCAAGATGATTTAAAATTTTTCTAAGGCAAATTATTTTCTTCCTTAGAAAATACGCCTAGAACTCAAGGTGATGAATAATTCTTCCTAAAGCACAAGCAAGTTTTCAGAGATGAAGTCAGAAGATCATGACAATACATGATGAATTCAAAAAAATTTCAAGTCTGAGCAACGGGATGTTCACTGAGATGAAGAACGGATTTAAATTGATGGAGTAATATTTTTCTAAGGTTTAAAAATTTTAAATTTTAAATGAACCCGTTCGTTGTGTACCCATGGATTCATCGCGTTTTAGAGAAAATTTTCTTCTAGGTACTAATGACCTTGAATGAGAAAGAGATTTCCATGTCTTCCGCACTTCACCAAGGCCTTCAGGATGAAGAATTTAATCAATGCTCAAATTGTGAAATTTTCCTAAGGAAAATTTAAAATCTTCTAAGGCAAATTTGAATAAAATGATTTTTGAAAGGAGAATGCTTTGAACGATGAATTCGAAATGAGTTGCCTAGATGATTTTAATCCAGTTCTTCATAGATGAATTTTCCAGAGCGTCAGAGATGATTCAAATTTAAAATTTGCAAGATAGAGCTTCGGCTGGGGAATTAAATGGATTAAAAGATGAAATTTAATTAAACATTTTCGAAAGTAAATTGAAGGATGCCAACCAAACTTGAACTTCTAGAAGGATGAGATTCTCGGACAAGTGTCAGAAATACCAGAGAGGGAAAATTCAAATTCTTGAAGTGGAGTAGTGGAAATTTAATGCACTGACTATATTTAGCTCCTTCTAGAATTCGATTTTTGCTATAAGATTGAGAAATTTCTCACTTCTTTTTCACAGTTGAGGAGAATTCGATTTGCTCTGAGTTAGACATTGCAGTGAGTTGCTGAAGACTGGATTGCTGAAGCTTGAGAGGTTTGAAATTTTGCTGAAGATTGAAGGCTGAAATTTGTGAGTTGTTGGAGCTGAGAAGGCGCGCACTTGCTAAGTTGATTGCTGATTGAGGAGGTGCGAATTTGCTTGAGTTGTTGCTGAAGCTCGATTTTGTTGCTGAAGTTTAAAGTTGCAATGCAAGTGAAGGAATTTCGATTTGAAGAGGATATTGTTGAGAGTTTAAAAAGTGCGAACTTGCTGATTTGAAATTGAATAAGTGTGAATTCCAAGAGCGAAGTTGCTGAAGCTTGTGAAGTACACACTTGCTAAGTGTGAAGTACGAATTCACAAAAGTTCAGATTGCTGATTTGAAGTTGCTGAAAGTGTTGAATTTGCTGAGACTTTCTAAGTGATTGAAGCTCGAATTTGTTGAAGAAAGAAGCTGAGGTTTGCGCATAAGAAATGTTATTGCAGCTTCTCAAAGTCGACTGGCAGCCCCTGCACAATGTTTTATTTATTTTATAAGTTAATTTGCTGATGGATGTCTATTATTTTGTAGATGGCTGAAGCAAGGACAACTGGCAAGGACAATAATGGTGCATCCAGGCAGGCTGTTATAAAGAAACTGAGCAAGACATTCATGCCAGAATCGAAGTTCACTTCAAAGTTGGGCAAGCTGACATATACGAACTTGGGCTCCATCAACCTAGAGACTTTCAAGAACAAAATGCTGGGGATTGGTAGTCATCAACCTTCAACCACTTCACACAACATCGTTCAAAGTGGGTTATATGCAGCTGCTGGTTTCCCACCAGCCATTCAGTGCTCGAAGCTGATGATGGAGTGCGCCAACTGCTATGAGAAAGATCATAGATCAATCATGTCACCAGATGGACAAGTGCTCGCTAACCTCACTCCGGCTATTGGTGAGGCTTTTGGAATCCCAGTGCACAGGAACATGATTTACAAGTCCAGAGAATGAGCTGAATGAATGTATACTTCAGCATTCGAGAGATGTACAGCGACAATCAATACTCAGTGGATGAGCAACCCTAAGCCCTCTCGAACGAAGTTGCCAAAGCAAATCATAGCTGATGACTTGAAGCAGGAGTACTGTGATCTCATTATGATGCTGAGCAGAGTTGGTGGTTGTCCACAATCATTTATTTTCGAGCCATGGATGTTCTATTACATCAACCTCGTGCTGGAAGGAAAAATTACGTCAATTGGGCTGCAATGATCAGTGACCACTTGCATGAACAGCTCCTGAGCCTAAGAAGAACGAAGACATTTTATATGAGCTCTTACATCATTTACATGTTGGCTCATATGACGAAGTATCGAGGAATTTCATACAAGGAACCTGTTGGTTGTGGCTCTCACCAGTTTAAAATTCACGAGGCTTGTCTGCAGTTGCACCTGACTAGTACCACTCACTACAAGCGTGCAAATGACGCCTTCACCATGCACATCACGAGAACACTTTAGGAGCGGTTGCACCACAGGATCTCGAGGGAAGCCCAATAATTGATTGAAAGGTATGGGTGCTGGTTTATTCAGTTTCCGAAGTTTTCTTACATAAGGCTGCAAGGATTTTCGTCATATCCATATAGGCTGCCTAAGTACCCAACCAATAGAATATTGATGTTAGAGATATCTAGGCAATTGGTTGCCTACGATAAAATTCAGAAGAAGAAGAAGGGAGGTGTTGACTTCCCAATTGTTATGGGCAACTTCGATGAAGTGTGTCCTTCATTACAGGCAGCTAGAGAAGCCGAGAGTGAGCTTCAATTTTATCACTTTTCATATCACACTAGCCGACAGCACTATGATCCGCATAATAACATCAAATGGGTACTGTCAGAGGAATTTAAACACAAGGCAAATATTGAGGATTATTGGGCTGATGCTTCAGATGAGGCTGAGGTCAGGAAAAGAATGTTCTCTCGGTTGCCAATTAACATGATTAGGGAGTCTGAAGTTGTTCCGGTACCAAACCAGGTGAATGAGGATATGGATGTTGTCCATCCAGACTATGCAGCAGTGAGAGATACTCCACTCCCACTCCCGGATTGGTCAGAATCTGAGGTTGCAGATTTGGACACACTTTCTATTCCAGTCCTGACATTTACTAGAGCATGGGTTGACAGGCGTGTGAGCAGATTGAAGAGTGGGTCAATTGCCTTGACTTACAATTTGATGGGAGATCACAGGACACCCACCACCGGCAGGAAGAAACAAATCACACGAGGTCTGGAGTCTAGAAGGAAAGAGCCAGTTCAGCAGGAGCCCGTTCAGCCGGAGCCTCCACGAGTTGCAGTTGAATCACCTACGCCATTGGAGACACGTTCTCCAAGTATACAGGAGGTTTCCTTGTTTGCTGATCAAAGAAATGCATTGAATCAGGTGCAAGTGGTACAGGGAAATAATCAGCCTCCACGGAGAGATTCAGTTGGCCAAAGCATCAACGCACCTAGTAGAGTTGATCAGTAGACTGATGAGGGGACTGCTACTGACCCTCAGTTTCAGCAAGAGTTAGAGACGGCTTTGGAGGATGATGATGATGATATAGTTTCAGGAGATACTCAACCACTTGAGGACGATGAGCCTCACCAAAATGATGTAGAGGTAGAACAAGTTCGAGAAGTAGAGGCACAAGAACAGCAGCCATTTGATATATAGTATACAGTACCTGATTGGCTCAGGGATAGGATGAGAAGGAGCCCCAGCGAGGAGATTGATCCAGCAGTTGAAATGGAAGAGTTCTTGAACCGGATCAGCGCGCCTCCACAGAAAAAGAGAGCACGGAAGTTTTCAAAGATATCCACTGAGGAGGATGGCTCTCGCACTCTTCACGTGACAGTGCCTCAGGTTGATTGTGACCGAGATGAAGCAGTACCAGAAAACTACGTGGTCACAACTTTGGAGTTAGGACACCCCACAGGTGCACAGATTGTAGAGGAGTGTGATAACTCCTACCTCGCCCTCAAGGACAGATTATTTAAAAAGGAAGGAAAGTATAAGAAATTGAAAAGAGAGCATAAGACTTTGATTGGATATGTGCAGTAGTTGTCTTGTCCTCGTGGGCAGGAAATTCCAGTGATAGAGCTTTCACCTAAGATACCTAGAGAGTCAATCAGTGGCTTGTTGGAATTAGGGAAGATGGCACAGGAGGCAGATAAGTGGGTCACAAGAGTTCGTGCTGAGACAGAAAAGTTTATGGAGGATCTTGCTCTTGCTTTTCAGCAGGCTTCCGGTATTTTGGCACGAATGGAGGCACTTGATCAGGCCTGGGGAGATGCTTCTGTTTATCAGAGCAAAGTAATTCAGCGTCTTGAGGCATTGAGACATGTTCCTTTGCGATTGCTTATTGATGGAGGAGTCATTTAGGAGAATGACAGATATGATTTTTCTAGATGGTATTCTTCAGCGATCACGGGACATGGTTTCTTCGACGCGGCACAGGCGGATTCAACTAGGATACGGAAGGCTATGGCCAATATCATTGATGGAGTTCAGAATACTTTTGAGGCCATATTTGCTAGGCGGTTGAATCCAGATGAGGTGACTGCAGATAATTTGAGGGGTAGGCTGGTGCCTTTCTTTTCAGAGGTGAAGACCTTCGTGTAGGATGACTTTGAGAACACCTCCACTTTCTCCAGTTTGATCCAGAGCACACAGGATTCCTTAGCTGCTTGGAGAAAATCTTGTGCATGGCATGAGACATCAGTCATGGTGTTAGAGTTCTAGCTTGATTGCATTCCACCCATTTCGGTTCAGGAGGTTGAGGCTATACTTGGCAGGTTCATTGAGTTTGCAGCTAGAGAGAAGGAGAATGGGAATGCACTACTGGATGAGGATCTTCTAGAAGACTTATTGTGGGCATTTATTGCCTTTACTATTTTTGGGAGTGAGTGGGAATCTTTGCTCATTTATTACACCACTCCCCATTCTGGCAGTTTTTAGGGTTAGGGCTGAGGTGGCTTAATCTTAGCCACTCTTTTGATTGTGATCTTAGCCGTCCATTGGACTGGGCTACCTATAAAAGGGGGAGTCCCCCTCATTTGTACATCATTAGAAATTAGACATCAGATTAGACTAGAGATTGGAGATCAGAGTAGAGGCATTTTGTTTGATAGTATAGCATAGTGTGGAGAAGAAAGAAAGTTTTCCCTTTGAAAACTTTTGTGGAGATTGTTGTGTAAAACTTTCATGATAATAGATCTTTTCATTGATGGTGGAATTCTTCTTTGTCATGGATAGCTAGCAAGGTCTCTTCATCCTTTCGGATCCAAGTAGCATAAAGTAGCATAATTTTCATTTCATGCAAGTAGTTTACTTTGGATGTGTGGCGTTTTATTGAGGTAGCTTCATTCCATTCCATAACACTAGCAACTTGTTGATGACAAGCTTGCCTTGCGTGGTCAAATGGAGATTATCTCGAGTTTAACTTCGATTGTGATTTGTATGCTTATATGCGTCGTCTTGATGGTATATGTATGCTAAATTATAATCTGAATATCTCATGCTATCCCTTTGAAGATTGCACCAATTTTACTGAAGCTGTCCGACGTGAGGCTAGGTGAAATTTGGTTGAAGTCTATTGAAACCGAGCTCCACATATCTTGCATTTAGAATAGAATATAAGTTTCTGAGGCCCTACACTCATTTACTTTCTGCACATTTCTGGTTAATTTTAGGAAACAAGAACTTTAAGACCAAATAATTTGCACGAAAATCCCCCTTCAAAGCATATATCTATTGTTTACTGCAAGTATCCTGAACAATTGTGTAAGTCCCCTCGTAAGAAAACAACAATTCACATCAAACCAACTGAGGGTGTTCCACGTATTTCAGAACCTTGGAGTTGAATGTATGATCTATCTCGCAATCTTAGCATGCAAAAAACTTTGTTCAAGAGAGGATAGGGTATCCGTTGGGAAACTTTATTCTGTGTTGGTGCGGTCGCAAAAAACCACGTCAACACTACTTTGTAGCTGGCTACAAAGTTACAACTGGCCATCTTTGACATTGATTTCCGGGTGACCGGGTGATGCTGAGACTGAACTAGTGTATTCATCGCGAAGCCTGCAGAGCAAGGAAGAAATGTCTGTTGGGAGTCATCACTGCAAAATCCATCATTTAACACCTCAGAAAATTAGGCGCCCTTGATTAAATTGATTTTCAGGAGCCAAACTTAACCATTTCTTGAAACTGCCATCTGACGTTTCAAACGGCTGCCGCTGAAGAACGGTGAACCCTGTTGACAGGCAACCAAGCTCACTGCGTGACTAGAAGCATTCTGCATCCAGCGGATATATGCAAGGCATCTAACAACTGCATTAAAGACCTCAAAAGTGAGGGCGCCCCTGGCTTGAAAAGACACGAACACCATTTTGACGAAAGTGCAACTCTCAACCAGATGCCCTACTTTGATCTCTGATATCTGGAGTTGGGATGACCTGATTCGAGTACCGTCTGTCTTTACGCGTAGCCAGAAGAACCTACGAGAGACATCTCTGGAGGTGACGAAGCAAAAAAACTGCTTCTAAGACCTCAAAAAGAAAGGTGCCTTTCCCAAGATGGAATAGACGACCAGACTTGGCCATTTTCTGAGCTATCTTCGTTTCTCAGTATTTCACCAAAGACCTCGCACGTACGAGTGTTTGCCAAATCCCAGAGGTTGACTGCTGGGCTCGTTGAATAGATAAAGTAATTATGCTAAAGTCTCGTGAAGACTTCGAACATCAATAACCTCATCTGACAGGCCTAAAGGCTAGGCGCCCCTGGCCTACAGAAATACAATGAAATTTATATGCCAGTCTGCCCGTGAAATTACGTGCCTGGTAGAATCTTTGCCACAATCACTCAAAATGTCGGATTAATAGGCAACTTGGTGCATCGCGAAGCTGGACTAGAGTAGCACTGATGTCAGGAAGACCTCGTCAGCAAACTCTACCATCTCAGAGGTCATTTTGAAGGGCGCCCTTGAGCTACAGGCGCACTGGAAAAACAATTACACCATTTGAAGAAGTTTTGTGATGTGAAGTCTCTTTATTAGCTCATCTTTAGATGTCGACTGTTGGAGCTCTGGGACTCGGATGACTGTGTTCGATGACTCGTCGAATAGGAAAACTAGTCGTGAAGAGATTGACTGCATCAACCATCAGAAATACCAAGATCTAAACCTCCATTAAGAGGTGCGCCCTTAAGCTACAGGGGCGCAAAAGCTTGAAAAAGACAAGCTTCTGCAAACTGCAACTTAAGAATCTTCACCTTCCGTCGTCTGTAACTGGAGTTACGAATCTCAGATAGCCTCACAGGATAGCTCATTGGATAGGCAGACTAATTCTGAAGAGATTGACTGTATTCATGAACATTTATTACAAAATTTAGGCCTTCAAAAAGAAGGGCGCCCCTGGGCTACAGGGGCGCAATTCTACTTTTCCTTGAGAAATCTTCAAAAACTGACCACTGAAATCATCATTTTAGCCACTGAAATGACCATTCAAAAGTATAAGTGTCGCTGTGAAATGCTCCTCCATCGTGAAATGCTTCATTTTGAATCTCTGATTCAGGCTTTGACCAATGGATACTGCCTTTGATTGACAAAACATTAACAAAACTCCATGCATGAGATTGCCCAAAAACTGTATTTTACATCATTTTAGCAAAGTTTAGACTATTTTATACAAAATGCTTTGATGAAGCAAAAAATTTGGTTTGGGTACAACAAGCTCTTGTGCAAAAATTTTCCGAACATAGGCATGTTCACAGTCAAACTTCACGGTTTTGATCATACAATACTCTTGGATTGAAAAAATCAAGAGAAGCGTCAGAAGCATAAAGCTGCAGAAGAAACAAAGGTCATCACTCGAGTTGCAGAGCTGCCAAAATTATCTATCAGTTGGAGCATCCAAAGATTTCCAGGAATAAAACTCAAGTAAAGGTAGCAATTAACTTGTTGCCTTTTCCAAGTTAACTGGTTGTTGTCTTTCATGCATAGCTATTCTTTGTAAATATCAAATGTATAGCTAGGGCTTTTTCAGTTCACTGATGTTGGCAGTTAGTTAGTTATTAGTTATCTATTGTTTATTTTTAGAAATAAATGTTGGATGTTGGCAAGACTAGTTGTTAAAACAAGGAGATTTTAGGGTTCCCTAATCCTTGTTTGTGTATAAATAAGGCCAGCCTTGCCCATTTATTTTTAACTGTTATTGTGACAACAAATTTGCTAAGCCTATTTTTCCTGCAACTTTGCTATTTAGTGTCTGTTCACTTTTTGTTTGAAGTGTAATCTGGTTTGATCACATATTGTAAGCCTACTTTGCTACAATTTGCTGTCCTAGAAGTGTTATTGCTGTTAGAATTTGAGGAAATAAATCTCATGCTTACTTTGCTTTGATCTACGGTCTCAATATCTTTCAGCGTTTTGTTTATATGTTTGGCTTGCATAATCTTTATTTCAATATACATCTCGAAAGTACAATGAGTCTTCAAGTGTATTCTAGAAGCGAGTTTATTGAAGTATTTGTGTCAAATTGATCATTCCTTGTTTACTTCTAATCCTCAAGCTCTGAATTTACTTGAGTTGTTAGAAGCATTATTAGAATAAGCTTAGTTGTAGTTTGAAGTTACGAAACTAGAGAAAACCTAAGCTACAACGCAAAGTGTTTTATAACCTTGTGCTCTTAGCTGAGAAATAAAACGATTGGTAGTAGTTTAGTATTTCTTTTTAAGCATAATCAGTGAAGATGGAGCTTCCCCTCCTAATTTGAAGAGCAGTCTAACTGTGCATAGCTGTCCGTTCCTAATTCACATTCCAAAGGTGTGAATTGAAACGCCAACAGTGGCCTTTGGCCTTTATTGATCACATGTCTTTGACACAATCTCGCCTATCAATCTTTGCAACAATCTTGCCTATATGCATTTGCCATTAATGATGACATCCAATCATCTAGTCTCTTCGCTTTGACATTAGTGACAACTTCTAACAATCTTGACTAAGCACCTTTGAGATCAATGACAATATTTCCAATAGATTAGATGGCTGGATTTGTTTTTAAATATGTTTATCTGTGCTATATCTAAACTACTAGAGATTAGTGCCATTATATATATATAGCAGTGCACCTTGAAATTTAGTAGCATTGGAGATAACTTTTTTTTTCTGTACTTTGAATTAATTGTTTGTTGCATCTATTTTGTTTTTGGGATTGCATGCATTTATTAATTTTTCCTTGGTGATCAAAATAGGCATATTTAATGTGTTTCATCGATTTGGAACATTTTCCAAATCTTTCTGATTTTTTTCTTTGAGATTCCCACTTTGGCAGGCCTTTCTTCATCTAGCAAATATGCTATTCAGATATTTTATTGCTGTCAAGATTTATAATTATGCTATATAATTTTTCCTTTATTCTGTGATATCAACCTTGTTGAACATATTTTAATTTTTTACTTTTTTTTGTTAATGTGCTCAAATTGGATACTTTATGCCATTTTCTTGAAAAGAGTTGTCAGAAATGATGACCCCTCACATGGAATCCTCATGTTTTTCTATAAATTTTAATTCACTGGAAGAAAATACAAGTGTGAAACTTACAGTCTCAGTAGATTTATATATGCCCTTATGTCAAATCAGTTATCTAATTTTGTATCTAAAAATAACAGGCTGGATGGCAGAATCAATTTGCAGCTGGGATCAAGGTTCGTTTACAACTAAGATTTTTAATTTCTTTAAATTTCTGGCCTCACCAATATATATGGATTTACCAGTTTAGCTCTGTATGTATTTGGTATTATGCAGACAATTGCTTTAATAGGTGTACTTTCATATGGAGTGGTGCAACTTGGTTCAACACATTTAGTAAGTGATTTGAGTTTAATGTGTAGAAATGAAGTTCCTTTGGTACAACTTTGAATGAGATACATGAGTGTGCAGTTGATTCATGGCATTTAATTTTCAAACTTTACAATTGTCTTGAACCATCTTTAACTTGGGATTTTTTACAGGTGAAAAACTTAAATGAAAGGATTCTAACAATCGTGAAGTGAAAAGTTCCTTTTGGACTAAGTAATGTCATTTAACAAATTATTGATACATGAATTATAAAACCATGCTACTTGCATTCTACTTCAGAATTTTTTTTTGTATATTGTAAGTTGAACTATATTATGATACATTAAATTTGAAACTTGTTTCTGTCTCAATAGATGTTGTGACTCATGAGTGTCATACTTAAACTGGAAGGGTCCTCAGATTTGTGTCTCTGAATTGCATATTTGAAAAACGTCATCCATTGCCACCCTCTTTTTGTCTTTTTATATACCCACTTGTGCTGTGACGTTAATATG
Organism: Sequoia sempervirens; assembly: GCA_007258455.2. Lineage (NCBI taxonomy): Eukaryota > Viridiplantae > Streptophyta > Pinopsida > Cupressales > Cupressaceae > Sequoia > Sequoia sempervirens. The sequence goes on along the minus strand of VDFB02021056.1, from coordinate 22,702 downwards.
GAATTGGTCCTTGTTTTTGTACATCAGGTTCCTTTTCTTGCCTTAGGGTTGGCCATAGTATATCTTGATCCCTTGTGCATGTTCTCTATTTAGATTTCTCATTTTTCATTTTAGTGCTATTCTTCAACATGTCAATTTTATATTTTTCATAAATGTAGACTTTCAGTTTTTACCTGTACTCTGGGATATTTGGTTGCATCACATCCTGCTGCCGATACTGTTTTGGTTGTTTCTTTTGGCATGCACTTTCCTTCATCACCAAGGTTTGTATAAGCAATCTATTGTAATTTGTAACTATTGTCTGTAGTAGTTATCTTGCCCAAGCTTACTCAATAGATCTTGTTAGTTCAATTCTAATCTTTACATACCTGTCTTGGATAGATTGCATCTTTCTTTTGAAACATTCATTTTATATTACATTTAAAATAACAAAGAAGCTACGTAAGGGTCTTCTGTTTTACAGACACTCTCCCCTCAAAAGTGTGGGCAATGGGTATAAAGTATAAACAATGTTACTCACATTCAGCAGACATCTTCCAAGTTTTGTTTTTTTTTGTCTCTATTTACTGCATTGAGATGATCATTTCATTTCAGCATTCATAAAAGATAATCTTGAACAAGATATTGGTTGCATTCAAATGTTTCTTTGTTTACATTTCTTTTGGGAGAAAAGATAACATTTAAGTGAAAGATGGATGTTACTGTTCCCAGTTTTGCTCTGCTTTATATCGGTAAGAGCGAGAAGTAGTTATTCTTTTGCATGGTACAAGAGTGAATGCTGTGTTGAACCATCTATTGATGATGTGAAGTTAACAACAAGAACAATACGAGAACATTATGCTTCATTTAAGTGCACTATACACATTCTATAAATAGCAATATACAAACACAATACCACAGGCCTTTTTTATTAGGTCTTGGACTTAGAACTCGATAAAAATAATGAGTAGGCATGGAATTTACAGGGAAGGTTAAGTTTAGAAGCTTGCACAGAGAAAGATTGAAAGTAGATGATTTTGAATTTCCCAGCAGTTTTACCTGCAAAAAGAATGCAGACATGGAGAACTTTGGAATTTAGGAATATTATGTAGGAACCCCTGTTCTCACTGTTCCGAAATTGAATGTATTTTTTTTTTTTTTTGGTGTTTTTGAATGTTTTGGGTTTTTGCATGCAATGATAATAGAATGTGAATTTGAAAGAAATGTAAGCAATTACAATAGAACTAAAATTTTCATATGCCAGATGAGAAGCTTCTTGTATTTATTTGCAAAGATGGTAATACTAAAGTAGAAAAGACAAGGTGTACAATAATGAACCTTTATTTTTAATAAATTTCTAGAAAGTCCAAAACATGCCTGTAGCCACCTGGAGAGGCTGAGAAATGGTATGATCTGCCCTTGCCATGTTTTCTCCCACTATGAAATGATGGAGAATGATCAAGAAACCCTAGCCGCCCCTGTAGATTGTAATGTCCCCAAAATTATGGTTAAGTGACTTAAATTAATTTAATTGATTAAGTTGTCCCAACAATTAAATTAAGTTCTAAAAGATGACTTTAATCGATTAATTTAATTAAATCAAGTGAAATGTTATAAAGTCACTTATTTGGTGTTATAAAAATGACTAAAGGCATTATTTCAAAAGTGGACTATATTGAAAGTCATTTTATTTTGATATGAGAAGTCATAAAGTGACTATGGAAATATTAAAAAGAGCAAAGACATTATTTTATAAAATGTCACTTTATTTTTGAATGGAAAAATACAAAAGAAAGAGGAAGGAAAGGATTCGCCACTTTTGAACATTCTCATTTTTTATGATTTTCATCCTTCACGGAAGGAGCTCGAGAGCTTTTTTGATGGCGGGTTTCAAGCCATGGGATACCAGTTTCGTTAGTGAAATCATCTGACCTAGCTGAGTGGATTTACATCAGATTTCGTGATTTTCTTGGACTGAGATTTTGCTTCTTCAGGAAATCAAGATTTGGCATGTTGACACACTCTTTGAAGGCGTTTCTTGTTCTGAACCATTGTTGCAATCGAATCTATCCATTTCAGAATATTTTCATTATCGACGGGATGTGTTGGCTGCATTACTAGGCGCGGATTCATGGGTATTCATTGGGACGTTATGGGAGGTTGTGAATGTTTTAACAGGGCTTATTGAGACATCATAGAGGTTGCTGATGCTGAAGAAAAGAAGCTCTGAGACAAGTCGTGGCATGTTGAAAAGGGTTTCAAATATCATTCAGGAGGTCGTGTGCCTCAGTGAAGAGCAGTTCATGGTTCTTTGGGAAGAAGATAAAGACCTGGAGGAAGGCCGTGAGACAGATAAGAGAGGCGGCTAGCTTCTGAGCCCTTATTTCACTCGTGAGCAGCATCAAATAACCTGTCTCTGGCCGTGGGAGTTCTTACTCACTGGGTGCAGGTCTGAAACCCTATTCTGGGTAAACTCCAACCTTCTACAAAGTCATTGCAGGTCATAAGGTGCAATAATTCAGTCTGAAAACTCCATTGGTTGATTTCTGTATCTGCAATCTAATTTCTGAACTATTGTAAGTACCTCCTGGGCATGTAAATGAACCTGTAACCATCTTTGAACATAGGCCAAACAACTCATAAGATATTGTATTTAGATTATAGGAATCAATTCTCTTTCTGGACCTGTTCATTATGAAAAATCAGTCATTTATTACACTCAGAAACTATTGTAAATCACTATTGCCATAGTCTCTTTAATGATGCTATGTGATGAAATGCAATTATGTGAAGAGTGGGTCAACTGGGGTTTTGTGAATGGTGTTACATATCTGTTTCAATCATTGAACACTTATTTATTAGTCCATTTGGTACTGCTGTTAATGAAATGCAAAAATCAGTGATATGTTCAATCTTGCACATGAATGTTATTTGAAAACCATCAAACTCTAACCTTTCAAATACCCGGAAAATCTTATTGTTCAAACTCAACTTATGTTTTCTTGATTGACAAATGGAATATGCAATATTAAGGAATCTGGAAAAATTATCGTCAATATAGCTAGGGACATCTCATAGATGTTATTAATAAGCCAAGAAATGAAGCGCTTGGCCCTAGATGAAAAACACGTCCCTCCTGCAGCTCTCTGTAATTGTACGGCCAGCAACCAGCAAGTGAAGAATTCGTACGGCCCTTGAAGATGTGTCCAGAGCTTGGAAAATGGATGCCTAAAATGAAGAACCCCTCCTGGAAGAATTTCAAACCAAAACCCTGAAGATAACTCAAAAGTTGAAGCTCTGTGATAACCTCTGGATGAAGCTATCTCTTTGACAAGCAATAAATCAGCTGATATTTCACAGCCTTTGAACTGCAGACACTAAAGATGGCTCGTTCTCCAATGCAAAAAGACAACTGAAACCCTTGGCTCCATTCTCTGAAGGAAGAATTGATCAAAGTCGATTTTCATAACATAATGAAATGAGTTTCTCTCAAAGAAACTTATAATTCCTCAGTTGGGTCGATTTTCCCCAAAAAGCATCATTTAAATAAACTTTGAATTCTTCTTTTAATTTTTCCATAGTTTTGAACGCACTTTTAATTATAAATAATAATTGAAAAGTGGCCCCTTCTTCATGTTGGTCGACCCTTTCCATTAAGTCACTTAAGTTATAATATTTAATTATATTATAACTTTATAATATAAGCTTAAAATTAATTAATATTTATTTTGGCAAATAAATATTAATCTCTCTCAAAACAGGTCCAAATGACGAACCGTCTGAAGCCCAGATGATAAGTGACTGAATCCGCATACGACTAGACCATACTACTAAAATAGCAGGGGTGCTCTGCTGAGTGTCTCCACTTATTAAAAATAGTAAGTCAAGCAAATGATGTCCGAACGACCCCGAACGAAAGCCAAACTGAATAATTCTGACAACTGAATCCAAGCCAAGCCCCAACAAGACCCTATATCCACCCTATCAGCCTACGAGGGTCACATGATAGGCTAATCTCAAGAACTGAGAGATGTCAACTGGAAGGGGACATTACAATCCGCCCCTCCTGAAATTGCTTGTCCTCAAGCAATCTCAACTCCGGATGCTGCAAAATCTCCTCACTCTCCCACGTAGCATCCTCCACTAGCAAATCTCTCCATTTCACCAAATATTCCCTGATAGTCCTCCTGCGCAACTCTCTCTGTATTCCAGGATCGACTCAGGAACTAAGATCAACTTTCTGTCATCATCTAAGGGAGGTAATACTGCTGAAGGTACCACAGGATGTCCTAACGCCTTCTTGAGACGTGACACATGAAAAACATTGTGGACCTTACTATCCGCTGGAAGCTCCAGCTCATAAGCCACTTCGCCAACACGCCTGACAATCCTGAAAGGACCATAATACCATGGCTTGAGCTTCTCAGATCCACTCTCTCTGTCCTCTTCTGATCTGCATACTGCTTCTGCTAGTTCTGTGCCTTAGCAATATTTTCCTTAAGAGCCCTCATAATGTCCTGACTCTCCTACAATAAGTGTCCAGCACTAGGCACTCTACTGTCACTTAGTAGCAAATCAAAGAAACTAGGCGCCTCATACCCATACAACGCCATGAAGGGAGACATCTGAATGGTCATGTGAAAGGTGGTATTGTAACAATACTCACATAAATATATCCACTTGACCCACGCCTTTTGCTGCCCCGCAATGTAGTTCCTGAGGTAGCCTTCCACCCATTTGTTCACTATCTCCGTCTGACTGTCGGTCTGCGGGTGGTAACTGGTGCTCAGTGTAAGCTCGGTCCCACAAAGTCTGAACACCTCCTGCCAGAAGTGACTCAGGAACCGACTATCCCTGTCGCTAACTATGCTCCGCGGCAACCCATGTAATCTGAGAACCTCACGGAAGAAAACCTCTGCTACCTGTGTAGCTGTGTAAGTGGTGGTGATCGGGAAGAAGTGGGCATACTTCGTTAGCCGATCCACAACTACATATATGCAATCACGTCCCTGGGCTTTAGGCAATCCCGTAATAAAATCCATCGACAGGCATTCCCATTTCCTATCAGGAATCGGAAGTGGCTGCAACAATCCTGTCGGATACGTGTTCTCCTGCTTGTTCTGCTGACAAACAGGGCACTCACACACATACTGAAGAACATCTGCCTTAAGTCCCTTCCATGTAAACCTTTCCCGAACCTGCCTGTATGTTTTGAAGTACCCGGGATGCCCTGCTGTAGGTACATCATGAAAGGCTCGCATAATGGTGTTCTTCATTTCTGATCCTGGGATCAAGAAAATCCTGTTCTTGGAAATGATCAAGTCATTCACAAGTGTGTACCTAGTGTCCACCCTAGATCCCTCAACAATACCAGATGCCCAAGTATCCTTGGCATACTCTGCCACAATCAAATGCGTCCAGTCCTCTGCAATATGTACCATAGAACTCAAATAAGGCCGGCGTGAAAGAGCGTCAGCAACAACATTCTGTGTACCTTTGATGTAGGTGATATCAAAGTCATATGCCTGTAACTTACTCACCCACTTCTGTTGACGGTCATTTAAATCTCGCTGCCCTAGGAAATGCCTCAAGCTATTATGATCAGTTTTAATACAAAACTTACTGCCCATGAGATATTGCCTGAATTTGGCCAAGGCATGCATTATGGCCAGCATTTCCTTATCATAAATACTATAAAGCCTCTCTGGTCCTATGACTTTTCTGCTCTCATAAACAATCGGATGCTTGTCCTACAAAAGCACCGCTCCAATACCCTCACCAGAAGCATCACACTGAAGCTCAAAAGGCTTCATAAAATCTGGTAGTGCCAACACTGGACACGTAGTCATAAGCTCCTTGAACCTCACAAAACACTCCTATGCCTCAGGAGTCCAAAAGAATGCACCTTTTTTCAACAAATCCGTCATAGGTGCTGCATGGTGTGAATATCCACTCACAAATCTGCGATAGAAACCGCATAACCCAAGGAATCCTCGCAGCTGTGTAAGGTTTGCTGGAGTAGGCCAATCTACGATAGCACAGATCTTCTCAGGATCCATCCGCACTCCCTCTGCACTAATGATATGGCCCAAGTATAACAACTCAGTCATCCCTAAATCACACTTGGATTCCTTGGCGTACAAGGACTCCCTCTCCAAAATGCTGAGTACTGTATCCAAATGAGCCAAATGCTCCTGCTAAGTCCTGCTGTAGATCAAAATATCATCGAAGAAGACAAGTACATATCTCCTCAGATGTGAATGGAAGACCCTGTTCATGGTGGACTGGAATGTCGCTCGAGCGTTGGTTAACCCAAATGGCATCACCACAAACTCAAAGTGTCCACAATGACAACGGAAATCAGTCTTCTCAACATCCTGCTCACATACTCTAATCTAGTGATATCCCGATCTCAAGTCTATCTTCGAGAAGTAACAGGTACCATGGAGCTCATCAATAAGCTCATCTATACGGGGTATGGGATACCTGTTCTTGATGGTCCTCTTATTCAGGACTCTGTAATCAATGCACATACGAAGTGTACCATCTTTCTTCTTCACTAGAACCACTGAAGAAGCAAATGGTGATTTACTTGGTCGAATGTGACCCATAGCAAGCAGCTCCTTGATAGTCTTCTCTATCTCATTCTTAAGCCGCTTCGGATGCCTGTAAGGAGTAATCATGACGGGCTTAGCGCCCTCCTCAAGCTCTATGATGTGCTCAATACCCGTCTGGAGGTCTTCCTGGTGGAATGTCACTGAAAACCTTCCCATGCTTAACTCTCAATTGCTGAATGTCAGGATGATACTCGGTCTTATGTTGTCCCTCCTGTGTAGGTGTCAAAGTGCACTCGGCAGCCCACTCAACCATGTCATGACGCATAAGTCTCTCCATCTGTCAGAAGGAAATAGTCCTGACGTTAATGTCTCGGATGGCCTTCAGGATATGAGTCTTCCCATCCACATCAAACCGAATCTCCATGTCTTTGAGTCAAAGTGTGACTTCCTCAAGGGAATGAAGCCACTTCATGCCCAAAACTAAATCAATATCTCCCATATTAACTACGTAATAATCAGCCTTGAATTCATAATTATTCAAGCGCAAAGGGAGATCCTTAATCATACGGTCACATCTAATTGTGTAACCATCAGCCACCTTAACTCGAATGCCCGCAAACTTCTTGGTTATGAGCCCACGTTTCTCAACAAATCTGGCATCTATAAAATTATGTGTGGCACTTGTGTCCAAAAGGGTGATAACCTTTTGACCAGCCAAAACTCCACGGAGTCTGAAAGATCCCTCCTGTTGAATGCTAGACAACCGTGCCTCTTGGATTTGGAGCTCTGATTCTGTCTCCGCCTTAGGATCTGAACCCTCTGATTCTGACTCCTCAGAACTCTCCTGCTGTTCAGAATTCTCAAATTCCGAATCCTCATAATAAGCCCACATAACTCTATTGGCCTTACCCTTAGGCCGCAAAGGACAATCATGGTTAGCGTCGTAGGGACCCTTGCAGTAGAAGCAAAGCTTCTTCCTGAGCAAATCATTAAGAGACTCACGATCCAAGGGTGTTGCTGATTTTCCGTTTGAGTCACTCTTAAAGTCAGATTTCTCCTTATTTTTATTGAATCCCTTATTGTCCCTGAATGAAGAAGTATTTATGGAGTTGAACTTGCTAGATGGTGCTGCAAGTTCCATGCTACGTGCCTTCTTCATAGCTTCCTGTAACGAAGAAGGATCAAATGCTTTGATCCAACCTCTCAATGGTTCCAACAATCCCTCCATGAAAAGCACAACTATATGCCGTTTTGATATATTGGGAACCATTACTGACAATCACTGGAAGTCTCCTATGTAGGCCTCCAAACTACCAACCTGTCTCAACTGGGCCAAATCTCTGAAGTAAGACTCAGGATCCTTCTTGTCGAACCGTTCCACCAACCTGTCTATGAACTCCTGGTAAGTGGTGATACGGTCATGGTGAAGTGTCACCATCCCGTGATGCCACCAATCATAAGCTACCCCCTCAAGATGCAAAGTAGCATATCTAATAGCATCCTCCTCAGCCATGGGACGCAATGTGAGAAAGGTATCTAGCTTACTGATCCAGGCCTAGGTTGTGACCTTGCCACTACCGTCAAACATAGCTAAAGTGAGTCTGTTTGTGGCGTGCTTCAGATCACTATTATAATGTCTAGGCCTCCAATCCTGTTTATTCCTGTAATGCTCTCTCCTCTGTGTGAGAAAGCTATCAAAGGTAATCCTCTCTCTGACCTCCGGGGTCAGTAACTCCCACTCATCGTTTGCTGCCATAAGAGTATCAGTGAACACTCCCTCAGGTTCCTCATCTGCAATAGCCTCATTAGGCTCCTGTATCACAAAAGTAGGCTGGGTAGGCCTGTCTGCTGTCCGTGAAACAGTCCTAGGTGCTCTCCGTGAACCTACATCACTCCTGTTCTCGTCATGACATGGTGACGGTCTCCTCGGCGTACCTATCCTCTGTATCGCCGTGGTCAACTGCTGTAATACATCAGTTACCTGTTGCTGACCTGTCCATAAATCTCTGAGAGTCTGTCTGACCTCTGCATCATCATCACGAGGGTCTCGAGGAACCTCTGTTCCGTCAGCCATGGGACCTAGCTGCCTGTTTAGTTCCCGTGCCCTGTCAAACAAAGCTCTTCTGCGAGTATAATATCTGTGAGGTCCAACCTCCTGTGGCTGCATATGAATCCCAAACCCTCAGGCTAGCAGGAAACCGCTCTGATACCACTGTAGGAACCCCTGTTCTCACTGTTCTGAAACTGAATGTATTTTTTTTGTTTTTTGGTGTTTTTGAATGTTTTGGGTTTTTGCATGCAATGATAATAGAATGCAAATTTGAAAGAAATGTAAGCAATTACAATAGAACTAAAATTTTCATATGCCAGATGAGAAGCTTCTTGTATTTATTTGCAAAGATGGTAATACTAAAGTAGAAAAGACAAGGCGTACAATAATGAACCTTTATTTTTAATAAATTTCTAGAAAGTCCAAAACATGCTTGTAGCCGCCTGGAGAGGCTGAGAAATGGTACGATCTGCCCTTGCCATGTTTTCTCCCACTGTGAAATGATGGAGAATGACCAAGAAACCCTAGCCACCCCTGTAGATGTTATTAATAAGCCAAGAAATGAAGCGCTTGGCCCTAGATGAAAAACATGTCCCTCCTGCAGCTCTCTATAATTGTACGACCAGCAACCAGCAAGTGAAGAATTCGTAGGGCCCTTGAAGATGTGTCCAGAGCTTGGAAAATGGACGCCTAAAATGAAGAACCCCTTCTGGAAGAATTTCAAAACAAAACCCTGAAGATAACTCAAAAGTTGAAGCTCTGTGATAACCTCTGGATGAAGCTATCTCTCTGACAAGCAATAAATCAGCTGATATTTCACAGCCTCTGAACTGCAGACATTGAAGATGGCTCGTTCTCCAATGCAAGAAGACAACTGAAACCCTTGGCTCCGTTCTTTGAAGGAAGAATTGATCAAAGTCGATTTTCATAACATAATGAAATGAGTTTCTCTCAAAGAAACTTATAATTCCTCAGCTGGGTCGATTTTCCCCAAAAAGCATCATTTAAATAAACTTTGAATTCTTCTTTTAATTTTTCCATAGTTTTGAACGCACTTTTAATTATAAATAATAATTGAAAAGTGGCCCCTTCTTCATGATGGTCGACCCTTTCCATTAAGTCACTTAAGTTATAATATTTAATTATATTATAACTTTATAATATTTAATTATATTATAACTTTATAATATAAGCTTAAAATTAATTAATATTTATTTTGGCAAATAAATATTAATCTCTCTCAAAACAGGTCCAAATGACGAACCGTCTGAAGCCCAGATGATAAGTGACTGAATCCGCATACAACTAGACCATACTACTAAAATAGCAGGGGTGCTCTACTGAGTGTCTCCACTTACTAAAAATAGTAAGTCAAACAAATGATGTCCAAACGACCCCAAACGAAAGCCAAACTAAATAATTCTGACAATTGAAGCCAAGCCAAGCCCCAACAAGACCCTCTATCCACCCTATCAGCCTACGAGGGTCACATGATAGGCTAATCTCATGAACTGAGAGATGTCAACTGGAAGGGGATATTACATATTATCAATGCTCAATATTCAGATTTTGATTTAAAAGAATATACATATACTAATTGAGTGAAGATTAGGCTCAATTTTACAAAAGGTACCTCTTGTTTCTTTCATTGTTTTTTAAAAGAACATGCAATTTTAAGCAACTAATATGTAATTTAAAATACTGATGTAATTTAATATTTTTGGAGTTAAAAATACAGATATGTAATTTAATATGTTTATACTTATAGTGCCAATTTTCTGTATGTGGTAAATTCTGTGAGAGATACTTTAGAACAGAAAACCCTTGTCATTCAACATTGTCTATAATGAAATCTATCTTTTGCTAGAGGCTAGTTTGATTTGGCACAATGGGCTAAGGTTTTGGCTGTTATTTGTAGATGCATCAACTTATATATTTTTAATCTAGGTTACTAGGGAATAACAACAAACCCCCCTACAAGAAACATATTTTGGTTGATCTTGAATTGTCATGCCCCCAAAATTATGACACTAAAAAGCCTAATGTTAAAATACGAATAAATAAAATGAATAACAATATCAAAAATATAAAAATAAATATTAGCAATTTAATTATAATTATCAATATTATAATTATAATTGTGAAATATAAAAATATAAATATTAACAAATTGATATTAATTATTATGATATAATAATATAAATATATAGCTAATATGAATTTATAAATATAAATCATATATTAGGAATGGCAGAGACTAAAGCAGCGATCCATTATAATCAGAAAAAGACTTTATAAAGGGAGCGTTGCCTTTATAGGGAACAACGATTCACTTAAGGCAGCGATTTGATTAAGAGGATAATCGATTACTTTAAAGGCAGGTTATCTGTATTCAAAGAGGATCGTACCTCTTCATAGGAAACCACGTCTTCATAGGAATATAAAGATGCATATTGGCAGATGTAAATGGGGATATTAAGGAGTGGGAGAAATGAATAAAAGAATATGCAGCAGAAATTCTAAGGCAGAAAAAAGATTATGTGGATGAAGGCAGAAATATATATAGGACAGTATGTGGGAAAGATTATATATATCTATATATACAATATTCAGATGGAAGGAAAGGGAAAAGGGAAAGCAGCAGATATATTATCACGATATGTCTAGATATGGGAAAGTAATGGAGACAAATCATAGACACCAGTAATGATAAAAGAGGTATATGTAGACTAGAGAGGATTGTAAGAAAGAATCTGTATAATCAGATTTTATGAAGGTATTATAAGAGTTTGTCATCAATTAAAGAAGCATAAAAATTTGAGAAGAAGAATAGAGCAGATTTTAGAGCAGATCTTGTGGGTGGAACAAAGACACATCATGACAATACAAATATCTGAAGGAAGATAGCAACAAACACATTAATATAATATACTTGGATCTGGGTGTAGCCGATTGAAATGTACTTAGTCGGCCGTGAATAATAAATAAGACTTAGTTTGATAATTTATGTTTTTGTCTTGTCATGTTGTCGTATTAGTTATTGGTTCGGGAATTAGTTCTTGATAGAATAATTAATGTTATGAAGGGACGCGACGGTTGTTCCTTCAACCACTATTAGTGCACTATTTGTATTTGTAGTCTTGTAATGAATTGGCAATGTTGCTATGATTGTTCATATTATACTTGTACTGGAATATGTTCGATCAATAAAGACAGATGTGATGATTTTATGCATTATATTCTAGTACGGTGTTATGTTTTGTAAGATACTCTCGTTTACTCCTTGCATATGTTGGAATTCATTCTGTGAGTAAACATTTGGCGCTGTTGCCTAAGCGTACTTAGGAAGTCACCCGAGAGCAAGATTGTAATGTCCCCTTCTCATCAGTGATCTGTTCTGACACTCATCAACCTATTCCGGAAGCCTGTAGGCTCGTTTGAGGTAAAATTAGGGTTTCCATGTTCAGAGGTTCTATGGCATTTCGGGGAGTTTACTATTTATAGTAAATTCTAATTTTGGCAGTATGAATGTCAACTTTCAGGACTTCATTTCCAGTTGGAGCAATTATCTGAATTCAAGTTCTAGCTTCTAGAAGTTTTATTTGGTGAATTTCATAAATAAAGGCATTAATGTTTTAAATTGCAATTGACCCCTTGGCCTAGGAGAATAACTTCAAAGTTGTGTTAAAAGGTGGTCATGAAGGGGGACGCCTTCATATGGTTTAAATATTATTCAAAGTTTAAATGCCTTGGAAAAAGGGACGCCACACTTTGAGGAGTTATGTTTTAAATAAAGTGAAATTATATTCTTGCAAAAGGGACGCCACTTGAAGGATTATTTGAATTTTGGAAATTTGAAGAGTCTCATGTGACTCTTGGCATACTTTCTTGAGGAATTGAAGAGTCTTCTACTCTTCTATAAAATGAATGCTTTGCTCCAGCTTTGGTATCCATTATGCTTATCATATTGTTATGCTGTCGGAATGACTTCATGAATTTAGCTTCGAGGAATGCTTACCTCTTAGCATTGATCCAATTTCGTGTTTGAAAGATAACACCTAGTTGGTTTTGGGACTGCTTCTCTGTAATGTCCCCTTCCAGTTGACATCTCTCAGTTCTTGAGATTAGCCTATTATGTGACCCTCGTAGGCTAATAGGGTGGATAGAGGGTCTTGTTGAGGCATGGCTTGGCTTCAGTAATCAGAATCATTCAGTTTGGCTTTCGTTCGAGGTCGTTTGGACATCATTTGCTTGACTTACTATTTTTAGTAATTGGACACTCAGTGGAGCACCTTTGCTATTTTTAGCAGTATGGTCTAGTCATATGCAGATTCAGTCACTTATCATCTAGCTTCAGATGGTTCGTCAATTGGAGTTATATTGAGAGAGATATTAATATTTATTTGCCAAAATAAATATTAATTAAATTGAAGCTTATTATATAAAGTTATAATATAATTTAATATTATAACTTAAGTGACTTGTTGAAGGGGGTCGACCATCATGAAGAAGGGGCCATTTTTAATTAATGATTATAATTAAAAAGACGTCCAAACTATTGAAAGATTAAAAGTGAAAATTCAAGTTTTATTTAAATGATGCTTTTTGAAGGAAATCAATCCAACTGAGAAGATTTGTCTTTAGCATTGGAGAACGAGCCATCTTCAGTGTTTGCAGTTCAGAGGCTGTGAAATACCAGCTGATTTATTGCCTGCAGTTGAATAACTTCATTCAAAGGTTATTACAGATCTTACTGTGAGTTCATTCTATCCAGTGATTGGGCCGATTGCTTTCCAGAGAAGAATCTTTCCATTCGCCATCAGTTCCCAGACATCTGGCGCACTTCCCAAGGTGGTACGGATTTTATTGTTGCTGTTTAAGGGCCGTACCAATCAGCTTGAGGGCCATACTTTTCATTCTAGCCTGGACGCCTTGTCTTTTGGCTTTCTTTCTTCACCAGATGGGATGCCTTGCACTCAAGGTCAGTCTGCATGGATTCCGAGGCTGGAGAAATGTCATGTAATGTCCCCTTCTCGAGCATGATCTTTTCAGTTGACCGTTGGCCTATTTCGGAGACCCGTAGGCTACTCAGAAGGTGAAATTAAGGTTTCATGTTTTGGTGGTTGTTGTTGCTCAAGTTTTGGTGATTGAATTGGGGATTCTTTCTGGGTTTTTAGAGAGCTTCGCAGTGGTGTGACTTGCTTTGCGTTCCGAGCACTTTCTGGAATTTACTATTTCTAGTAAATTCTATTTTTGGCATATGACAGGTTGGTTCCAGTTCAGTTGGATTGTTCAATTCTGGCCTTGGGATGTAGTTGGAGAAATAAGTTCATTTTATTTAAATAATGTTATATTACCCCCCCCCCCCTTGGCCTAGGCTTATGACTTAATGTTGTTTTCAAAAGTGGTCTTCAAGGGTGGGTCCTGATTGAGGTAAATTTATATTTATTAAGGTCAAAATTGAAGCTTGAGGGTGGACGCCTATGTTATGAAGGGATGGATAAAGTAAAAAATGAAGCTTCTTGAAAAGTGACCCCATCTGTTGGAGGGAAAAGGGTTGATTTCAAATTTGAAATTAGGGCTTCTCTTCTAGAAGCTTCTGGAGGGTCTTCTCAAAATTATAAAAGGATGCCTGTGGTCTTCATTTGAGATCTTTTGTCTACACGAATGTTATGCTACCGGAATGGTACTGGGACTGCTTCGAGGAATGTATGCCTCCTAGCTTGGCATTGCTTCTTGCTTGAGAGATAGCGAGTAGTGATGATGTAGTTGTAGTTTGAGTGGATTTGTAGTGAGATCTTGCATTGTAGTAGTTGTATGGCTTTGTAGTTCAGTTTCATGCTTATTAGTGAAATTCTGGAATTGTCTCTTCATTATAGTTGATTGTTGTTTTTACTCATAAGTCCAAAAATACAAAAAGAATCATTCTGGGTATTGCATATATCTCTTTGTCTATGAGGGGCGACCCTTTCCACTAACTTTAAGATTTTTTGATGAAGTCTTTGAATTTATCAAGGCAAATCGCCCTTCCTTGAGGGCTGCACCATTTGGGACTGCCTTGAAATTCGTGCATAAAATATATGATGTCTTTTGGTCAGTTTTTATGATTCAATCTTGGGCACCATCATCCTAGGGTCAATATGCACTTTGTCTTAGGAATTTTGAGTGAGTTTGGAGGGAGTTGTAAGCAAAATAGTGAGTTCTAGGGTTGTTTATGCATTTGAAAAATAGGACTGTCAAAAATCAGATTGTCAAGTTGGTCATTAGAGTGGAGTTTCCTGATCTAAGCTTCCTTATCCAGCAAAGGAGATTCTATATATTGTTGCAACACTATTTAACTCTTGATTCATGTTCGTGACAAGACATTCTCTATCATGTTGTAAGCTGAACAGTAGTACTATCAGCATTCTCACTTACTTTCCTTATTTGCTTGTAATACCCACTGAATAAGTGGAAGAGGCTGGCTTGCCGCCTATTTACTTTTTGTATTGCATTGTAGCTCATTAGAATCTCCGCCATATGGTAGCTCCATTCCCATCTTGGGTTGGAAGGCACATTCTTGGCGTCGAGTTACTTTCAGCATTGTAGTTAGTAGAGACCCTCTGACCATATGCTCGTCGTCATTCGGCACATTCTTGGTTAGAGTTCTTTATCAACATTGCATTGAGATCCTCTAACCACATGCTCACACCTTGCCCAACTCGGAATCCTGGTGTACATTCTTGGTTAGAGTTGAATTCCGCATCGTTTTGGTTTAAGTGCTAACCCTAACGTATGTGTGTTGCATTGCTTTGTAATCAAAATATTGGAAAAAATTGGTTTGGAATATTTCATGTCATTTGATGTTGGCCGTATTAATTCTTCATCATTCTGGGGCGGCTGCAAACAGCAAATCAGGTTTTTAAATAATGCAATTTGCTTTTCCTTTTTGTCTGCATGTTAGGATTTCAGTATTGTAATCACTGAGAAAGAATAAACCCATTTCTTATCGATTCAGGAATCTATATGCTTCAGTTTTACTTCATTGTATTTATTTAAGATTTTTAGAAGTATTTCTTTCAAAAATCGCACTATATTCTTTATATGTAAAAACCTCAAAAAAATCAAAAAACCTTCAAAACACAAAAAAAAAGCAATCAGTTGAACATAAGGGTTGAAGTGGAACCAGCAGGGTTCTTCACAGTTGTATCAGAGCCAGGTTTACTGCCAGCCTGAGGGTTTGGGATTCATATGCAGCCACAGGAGGTTGGGCCTCACAGATATTACACTCGCAGGAGAGCTTTGTTTGACAGGGAACGAGGATTGAACAGGCAGCCGGGTACCATGGTTGACAAAACAAAAATTCCTCGAGATCCTAGGGATGATGATGCAAAGGTCAGACAGACTCTTAGAGATCTTAGGACAGGTCAGTAGCAGGTAGCTGATGTATTACAGCAGTTGACCACGGCGATACAAAGGATTGGTTCGCCTAGGAGACCATCACCACGTCGTGATGAAGACAGGAGTGATGCAGGTTCACGGAGGATACCCAAGACTGTTTCAAGGACAGCAGATAGGCCCACCCGTCCAACTTTTGTGAGACAGGAGCCTGTTGGGGCTATTGCAGATGAGGAGCCTGAGGAAGTGTTTGCTGATATTCTTATGGCAGCGAACAATGAGTGGGAGTTATTGACCCCAGAGGTCAGAGAGAGAATTACTTTTGACAGGTTTATCACACAGAGGTGAGAGCATTACAGGAACAGGTCGGATAGGAGGCCTAGACATCAGAATAGTGACCTGAAGCACGCCACAAACAAGCTCACTTTAGCTATGTTTGACGGCAGCGGTAAGGTTACAGCCCAAACTTGGATCAGTAAGTTGGATACCTTCCTTACATTGCGTCCCATGGCAAAGGAGGATGCTATTAGATATGCTACTTTGCATCTTGAGGGGGCATCTTATGACTGGTGGCATCATGGGATGGTGACACTTCAACATGACCGTATCACCACTTACCAGGAGTTTGTGGACAGATTGGTTGAACGGTTTGACGAGAAGGATCCTAAGACTTACTTCAGAGATTTGGCTCAGTTGAGACAGGTTGGTAGCTTGGAGGCTTACATAGGAGACTTCCAGCGGTTATCAGTGATGGTTCCTAACATATCAAAGAGGCGTCTAGTTGTACTTTTTGTGGAGGGACTGTTGGAGCCAATGAAAGGATGGATCAAAGCATTTGATCCTCTTTCACTACAGGAAGCAATGAAGAAGGCATGCAGCATGGAACTTGCAGCTCCATCTAGCAAGTTCAATTCTAGGAATACTTCTTCATTCAAAGACAACAAGGGATTTAATAAAAATAAGGAGAAATCAGATTTTAGGAGTGATTCAAAGGGAAAATCAGCAACACCCTTGGAACGTGAGACTCTAAATGATTTGCGTAGGAAGAAGCTTTGCTTCTACTGCAAGGGTCCCTACGACGCTAACCATGATTGTCCTTTGCAGCCTAAGGGTAAGGCAATAGGGTTATGTGGGCTTATTACGAGGATTCTGAATCTGAGAATTCCGAACAGTAGGAGAGTTCTGAGGAGTCAGAATCAGAGGCTTCAGAGCCTAAGGTGGGGCCAAAGTCAGAGCTCCAACTTCAGAAGGCACGATTGTCTAGCATTCAACAGGAGGGATCTTTCAGACTTTGTGGAGTTTTGGCTCGTCAAAAGGTTATCACCCTTTTAGAC
Organism: Sequoia sempervirens; assembly: GCA_007258455.2. NCBI lineage: Eukaryota > Viridiplantae > Streptophyta > Pinopsida > Cupressales > Cupressaceae > Sequoia > Sequoia sempervirens. Next base: position 5,405 of record VDFB02021056.1, on the reverse strand, counting down.
ATAGGTGCCACCCATAATTTTATAGATGCCAGATTTGTTGAGAAGCGTGGGCTCGTAACTGAGGAGTTTGAGGGCATTCAGGTTAAGGTGGCTGATGGTTACACTCTCAGGTGTGACCATATGATTAAGGATCTCCCTTTGCGTTTGAATAATTATGATTCAAGGCTGATTATTATGTGGTGAATATGGGTGATATTGATCTAGTTTTGAGCATGAAGTGGCTTCATTCTCTTGAGGAAGTTACACTTCATCTCAAAGACATGGAGATCAAGTTTGAGGTAGATGGGAAGACTCATATACTGAAGGCCATCCGAGACATTAACGTCAGGACTATTTCCTTCTGACGGATGGAGAGACTTATGCGTCATGACATGGTTGAGTGGACTGTCGAGTGCACTTTGACACCTACACAGGAGGGACAACATAAGACCGAGTATCATCTTGACATTCAGCAGTTGAGAGTTAAGCATGGGAAGGTTTTCAGTGACATTCCACCAGGGAGACCTCCAGACAGGGGTATTGAGCACATTATAGAGCTTGAGGAGGGCACCAAGCCCGTCATGATTACTCCTTACAGGCATCCAAAGCGGCTTAAGGATGAGATAGAAAAGACTATCAAGGAGCTGCTTGCTATGGGTCACATTCGACCAAGTAAATCACCATTTGCTTCTTCAGTTGTTCTAGTGAAGAAGAAAGATGGTACACTTTGTATGTGCATAGATTACAGAGTCCTGAATAAGAGGACTATTAAGAACAGATATCCCATACCCCGTATAGATGAGCTTATTGATGAGCTCCATGGTGCTTGTTACTTTTTGAAGATAGACTTGAGATCGGGATATCACCAGATTAGAGTTTGTGAGCAGGATGTTGAGAAGACGGCGTTTCACTGTCATTGTGGACACTTTGAGTTTGTGGTTATGCCATTCGGGCTAACCAATGCTCCAACGACATTCCAGTCCACCATGAACAGGGTCTTCCACTCACATTTGAGGAGATATGTACTTGTCTTCTTCGATGATATCTTGGTTTACATCAGGACATGGGAGGAGCACTTGGCTCATTTGGATACAGTACTCAGCATTTTGGAGAGGGAGTCCTTGTATGCCAAGGAATCCAAGTGTGATTAAGGGATGAATGAGTTGTTATACTTAGGCCATATTATCAGTGCAGAGGGAGTGCGGATGGATCCTGAGAAGATCCGTGCTATCGTAGATTGGCTTTCTCCGGCGAACCTTACACAGCTGCGAGGATTCCTTGGGTTATGTGGTTTCTATTATAGATTTGTCAGTGGATATTCACGCCATGCAGCACCTATGATGGATTTGTTGAAAAAAGGTGCATTCATTTGGACTCCTGAGGCACAGGAGTGTTTTGTGAGGTTCAAGGAGCTTATGACTACATGTCCAGTGTTGGCACTGCCGGATTTTACGAAGCCTTTTGAGCTTCAATGTGATGCTTCTGGTGAGGGCATTGGAGCGGTGCTTATGCAGGACAAGCACCCGATTGTTTATGAGAGCAGAAAAGTCAAAGGACCAGAGAGGGTTTACAGTATATATGATAAGGAAATGCTGGCAATAATGCATACCTTGGCCAAATTCAGGCAATATTTAGTGGTCGGTAAGTTTTCCATTAAAACTGATCATAATAGCTTGAGGCATTTCCTAGGACAGCAGGATTTGAATGACCATCAACAAAAGTGGGTGAGTAAGTTACAGTCATATAACTTTGACATCACCTATATCAAAGGTACACAGAATGTTGTTGCTGACGCTCTTTCACGCCGACCTCATCTGAGTTCTATGGTACAGATTACAGAGGACTGGAGGCACTTGATTGTGGCAGAGTATGCCAAGGATACATGGGCATCTGGTATTGTTGAGGGATCTATTGTGGACACCAAGTACACACTTGTGAATGACTTGATCATTTACAAGAACAGGATTTTCTTGATCCCAAGGTCAGAGATGAACACTATTCTGTGAGCTTTACATAATGTACCTACAGTAGGGCATTTCGGGTACTTCAAAACATATAGACCGATTCAGGAGAGATTTACATGGAAGGGTCTTAAGGCAGATGTTCTTTAGTATGTGCGTGAGTGCCCTGTTTGTCAACAGAACAAGCAGGAGAACACATATCCGACAGGGTTGTTGCAGCCACTTTCGATTCCTGACAGGAAGTGGGAATGCCAGTCGATGGATTTTATTACGGGCTTGCCTAAAGCCCAAGGACATGATTGCATATATGTAGTTGTGGATCAGCTGGCGAAGTATGCCCACTTCTTTCCGATCACCACTACTTACATAGCTACACAGGTAGCAGAGGTATTTTTTTGTGAGGTTTTCAGATTGCATGGGTTGCCTTGGATTATAGTTAGCGACAGGGATAGTCGGTTCCTGAGTCACTTCTGGCAGGAAGTGTTTCAGATTTTGTGGGATCGAGCATACACCGAGCACCAGTTACCATCCGCAGACCGATGGTCAGACAGAGATAGTGAACAAATGGGTGGAAGGCGACCTCAGGAATTACATTGCAGGGCAGCAAAAGGCATGGGTCAAGTGGATACACTTATGTGAGTATTGTTACAATACCACCTATCACATGACCATTCAGATGTCCCCCTTCACGGCGTTGTATGGGTATGAAGCGCCTAGTTTTCTTGATTTGCTACTAAGTGACAATAGAGTGCCGAGTGCTAGAGACTTATTGCATGAGAGCCAGGACATTATGAGGGCTCTTAAGGAGAATATTGTTAAGGCACAGAATCAGCAGAAGCAGTATGCAGATCAGAAGAGGACAAATAGATCTTTTGAGGTTGGAGATATTGTATATCTTATGCTGCAGCCCTACCAACAGTCTACTCTCAGGAAGAGTGGGTCCGAGAAGCTCAAGCCACAGTATTATGGTCCTTTTAGAATTCTGAGGCGTGTTGGAGAGGTGGCTTATGAGCTAGAGCTTCTAGCGGATAGGAAAGTCCACAAAGTTTTTCATGTGTCACATCTCAAGAAGGCGTTGGGACATCGTGTGGTACCTGTTGTACCCAAACCAATTTTTTTTTGCTTCATCAAGGCATTTTGCATTAAAAAGTCTAAACTTTGCTAAAATTGTAAAACACAGTTTTGGGCAATATCAAGCATGGAGTTTTTGTCAATAGTTTGTCAGTCAAAGTCAGTTATATTGAACAGAGCTTGAAGCAGAGACTCAGAATAGAGCTTTTCACAATAGAGGAACATCTCACGACGGCGTTTCACATTGCACACGGTCATTTCAATGATCAGAACAGAGTTTTCAATGATAAATTTATGAAGATTTCTCAGAGGAAAAGCACAAAAGTGCAAGTATAGCCTGGGGGCGCCCAACTTGTTGAAGGTTAAGATCTTGTTTAAAATGTTCAAGCATCCAGTCAATCTCTTCAGAATTAGTCTGGCTATCCGTCGAGCTATCCAGCAAAGCTTTTCAAGACCCACAGCTCCGACAAATAACGACAGAAGTTGAAATTCCTAAATTGCCAGATGTGAGAAAATTGTCCTTTTCAGGCAAAAGTGCTCCTCTAGCCTGAGGGCGCCCATCTTAAGGAGGGGATAAATTTTGGCATTTTCAAAGACGCATACAGTCAATCTGTTCTCGACTAGTCTGCTCATCCAACGGGATATCAAACGTAGTCATCCGAGTTTCAGAATTCCGGTGGCAGTCATCCAAAGATCAGCTTAAAATGGAGTTTTCACGTTTCTGAGCTTCTCCGTTTGTTCCCAGTGCAAGTACAGGCCAGGGGCGCTGGTTTAAAGGACCCTTCAGATGGCGAAATTTGCAAACAGAGTCTTCCTAACATTAGTAATACTCTAGCCTAGCTCCGCGATGCACCATTCTGCTTGTCAATCCGACGTTCCACGTGGTCGTGGCAGAGATTCTACCAAGCACGTAATTTCACGGGCGAACCAACAAACGATTTTCAGTGTATTTCCACAGTCCAGAGGTGCCTAGCCTTTAGGCCTGTCAGATGAGCCCGTTCGCGTTCGAAGTCTTCACGACTATTGAGTGTAATCATTTTATCTATTCAACGAGCCTAGCCGTCAGCGTTCGGGATTTGGCAGTCGCTCGTACGTGTGAGGTCTTTAGTGTAATACTGCTAAGTGAGGATATCCGGAAAATGGCCAAGTCTGGAGCGGTAATTTTAATTAAAATACGCACTGGAGTTTTTGAGGTCTTAGAAGCAGTTTTCTTGCTTCGTCACCTCCAGAGACTTCTTTTGTAGGCCCTTATGGCTGTCCGTTAAACAGATAGGGCCTGAATCGGGTCATCCCAGCACCAGATATCAGAGGTCAAAGTAGGGTATTTTGGTGAAAGTTTGACTTTCGTCAAAATGACACCAGTGCAACCAAAAGCCAGGGGCGCTTTTACTTTTGAGGCCCTTAACACAGCTTTTAGGTGCCGTGCATATAGTCGTTGGATGCAGAATGTCTCTAGGCATGCAGTGAGCTTCGTTTCCTGTCAGCAGGGTTCACCGTTCACCGTCGGCAGCCATTTGAAGCGTCAGATGGCAGTTTGGGAAATGGCTTAGTCTGGAACTCGTAAAAGCAATTTAATCAGGGGCGCCTAATTTTTCAAGAGGTTAAACGATGGATTTTGCAGTAGTGTCTCCCAGCAGACATTTCTTCCTTGTTCAGTAGGCTTTCCGATGATTTCTTCAGATCAGTCTCAGCATCACCCGGTCATCCGAAAATCAGTGTCGAAGTTGGCCAGTCGTGATAGTGCTGTCAGCTATTAAATAGGGATTTAGTAAAAAATGAGGTATCTTGAGCAAATGGACGCCTATATGCTCAATAGATGACTTTTCGGAATCGTTGAAGTCTGACGATGAATCTCAGTGCTTCAACAAAATTGTCAACTGAAGTTCAGAATATTTGTCATTTTAGCATAAGATGGCGATTTTCTATTTTTGGCGCTTTTGCATGATAATAAATATTTTATTATTTATTTCAAATTTGAACTTCCTGTCAGTCGCAGTGGAACTGAAAGGCAACCAATCAGAGGACTTCTATTCTTGTTAGGGTTTTGAATTCTTGCAGTTGCCAATCAGTATGAATTTCTTCTTATATAGACATGGCGCCATCTTCATTGTTATTCACAAAGCTTTCAAAGGAAATTCGTGTTTCTCAAGAGAAAATTTAATCTTAAGTGAAATTCGTATTTTTCAAAGCAAGTTCATATTTTCAGAAAGGGAAATCAAATTTTATTAGTTTTCAAAGCAAGCTTCAAGCAAATTCGTATTTCTTCAAGAAGAAATAAAGGCGCACATCTTCAGAGCAATTCATAATTTCAAAACAATTCGCAAATTCCTTAATTCTCAAAGGCGTATTCATTCAATAGCAATTCGCAAATCCTTCATATTCAAAAGGCAAATT
>VDFB02021054.1:0-18703 GCA_007258455.2 Sequoia sempervirens | reverse complement strand
GAAATCACGACCACATGAACATGAGGAAGAACCAACGGATCAAGAAGTACGTGCCACCCGACCACGTGGAACCCAAAAGTTCCACTCCCTCCGTGCTAGGAGATAGTAACAAGCAATTCCCACACAAGACCATCTACCACTAGACACAGGCTACAAAAAATTGATACGAAGTAAATACAAGTACACATCTCAATGAAATGAATGGTCATACGCACAATTCTAGGTATGACTCCCACAACACTGACATAGGTTACATTGCTTCCAGACATAGAATAGATCAAGAGTGTCACAAATACCAAGTACAAATTGTTGACTTAGGAAGAGTGTCATCGCATAGCTCATCAAGGGATATCCTCTGGGAATCTTCCTAGGCTCCGGCCCCCACTCCATGGGTTATCCTGGTGGCCTCTACCGAAATCCTGACACCCATGCTTACTCATGCGGAATCAAATACCTCTCGTGAAGACGAGATAGATGATCTTGCCATTCCAGGCCTTCTCGTCTCATCCCAAGTCTAAAACAATCCCTTGGGTCCATGAGCGAGGCATAATTAATCTTGTTTAATGTTTGATGCAACCTAAGCTTCTAAAAAATTATTTAGTTATCACTGAATTAACCAACTTGCAAAGGGTTATCCTTGGCACCACTTTGTGCGCCGACCCCCATTGCAAGCCACTCTTCTAAGACAACACACACGGTGAAAACCACATTAGGTAACAAGATAATATGACCTCTCCAATCCAAGGAGGTAACAAATCAAGAACTCACTCCAACACTGGAAGCATCAAGATCAAGACCCTCTCCAACACTGGAGGAAAACAAGGTACAAAACCCACTCCAAACACTGGAGGAAACCAAATACAAAAATACACTCCTTCCAAAGGAGGCACACATTACATAACCCTCTTCTATTCCCAAGGAGGCACAAATCATCCCCGTTCGTGAGAACCGGGTGAAACAACATGGTGTAACTATGCATATTTTCCACATCACATCAAAAGTTGACTTACGTACAACAACCCATACCAACAACGAACCCCTATATGGAAGACTTTCAAAACATTCACTCTAATTCCACAACATCGAAGACGAACAATCAAACAATAAAAGCATTTCAGACAATTAGATAAGCTAAGGTTCGAATTTCCTAAATCCAATCAAACACAGTTTTCATGACTTGCATTTATCCAATCAATAAACTCATTTCCTTTCACGACGTTGAAACATATATCAACCATTCAATTACTCTAAATTTCACAATTAAATTTCCTAATCAAGCGTTTTTAATAAATAAAGTCATTTGATTAAAATAATCAATCATTAACTCCACGTTTAACAGTTATTTTCATAATCGAGATATTTTAACAAATAAATTCATTCGGTTAAAATAAAGTATTCATTTATCTCTAAGTTACACGAGCATATACTTAAATAAAACCACTTGATTAATATAACATTTGGAATAAATAATAAGTCAATCAATTACGTCGCACAAGAAATTAAGTAAATAATTAACCTTATCTGCACAACTCAATAGTAACTCAAAGCACGTTGACAACTTTAATGAGTTTAAACCAATAATTATGTTTCGTTTTCCCAATTACCTTATTAATTAAATCAACCTTTAAAAATGAAAACACTTAATCATTTAAATTCTACTTTTTAAAAAAATAAATCATTTGACTATTAAAATTCAACGTTCTAAATCAATCATTTGAATATAAAATCCACTTTTGCTTCTACTTCGTAACAAAATCATCTTAAGATAATCTATAATTAAATTTATCCATTTAATTTCATTCGTCTCAATTACCCGCAATAATCAAAACCAAATTATAAACAAGTCAAGCATTTGACAAATAAAGTCATCTGATTAAATAAAACATTCGTTATCTCTAAGTTTCTCAATTGTATTCTATAATTGGAATGTTTTGATAAATAGACATTTAGACCAAATAAATTAGTCTTTATTTCTAATTCGCATTAATAAATCGACTAAATTTTAATTAAATCACTTAGTCCATATTTCAACATGGAATAAATAAATAAATTAATCGAAATCAATATTCTAAATAAAACGTTTGATCAAACATCAATTTTCATTTCCTCAATACCAATGCGATAATCATTTTAGATTAAGTTCTATTTTTAGGTATTCAAATATTATTTAAATGCATACCTCTAGAATATCATTTAAAATCCCAAGATTTCCCGATCAAAACAAAATTTTAAATAAAATCGATTGATTACAAGAACTCCATTTATTTCGACTTGATGATAAAATAAACTACCTAAATAAATTATATTTAAATAGAACCAATTTAAATATAATTATGCTTTAATATATTTATTTAAAACAATCCAATTTAACATTCTAATTTACCACTTAATGGAAAGAAGAGAAAACAGTAAATATATATACATTAAATATATATATATATATATACTCTTTATATAATTTAAAATTAATATATATATAATATATATTAATTATAATAAATATATATTACATATATATCAAAATCAATATATATAATATATATATATATATTATAATAAATATATATTATAATATAAAAATAAAATTAAAACTAAAGTTTTTTAATAAATCAAATTTATATTGAAATAAATAGGCCAAAGGCCTTTGGCTGCCACGCAGCCCCCTACAGGGGACGCACCCCTGTGGTGGCTGCTACGCAGCCTCACACAGGGGACACAACCCTTGTGGTGGCTGCTTGCAGCCCCTCCCCAACCATGGGGAGCACTGCACAACCAGCGTCCCCATGGATGGGGGATGGCTATGGGCAGCCCCCACAATACAAAATAATTTTTTTATTAATTTTATTTTTTACAAAAAAAACAATTTCGTTTAACAACGAAAAATAGAGAATAATCAAAACCCTATTCTGGTAAAAAAAACCAGAACGAATTTCACACAACAACCTTTTTTAAAAAAAAATAGCAAATCTTTTAAGAAAGATTTCCCAGCCTACATAGATTTTATATGCAAAGTATAAGCGGTTATTTATATGAATGTATCATTTCACAGCCCAAATTGGGCAAATTTTCTTGAGGAGAAGATTGAGAAGAAGAATTTTGAACACAAAAATATGATGAATTTTCTGGGTTTTCCCCAAATGACAAATAAATTAAACCTTTTCATTTGAATCCCTTCCAAGATCTATTGCTAGTTTAAAAATGAATTTTCATGGGTTTCCATTAAGTTTAAACTTCATTTCAAGGATTTTCAAACAACATATTAAGGATTTAAACTATTTTCAAAATGAACAAAGCAAGAACAAGAGGAACCTGATTTTTCTCCAAAAACTTGTAGCCTTCATCAATGGTGTTTTCCAACTCCTCCTTGGATCCAGCTCAAGCAAGGATCCAGCTCAAGCAAGAATCTCCATCCTCTTCACAAATCCAAGCAAAAACCATAGCCAAGAAATTTTTTTCCCAAATTCCAAGATTGAAAAATAGATGAGTTTTTTTTTATTATAAAAAATAGGGTCTTTCCCCAAATTGGTCAAAAACCCTAAAAATCCCACTCACTAAGTTTATTTTTAAAACCTTTTGAAGGATATCTCCAATTTTTAATTTGAAAACAATTTCTAATTTTTAATTCAACTTCATGCATTTCAAATTTTCATTAAAACAAAAGCATTTCTAAGTTGCAAAGAAATGATTTTATCAACAATTTCAAAAGTGGAATTAAAAACACATTATCATTTATTTATTTATTTTAATTTGACCCTAACTATTCAAACAAGGTTTTAACTTTTATTTTAATTACATCTTAATATCCAATATAATTTCCATTTTCAATTTAAATTTGAAACTAATATATAATAATGCCAAGACAACTATTTTAATTAATATCTCACCATTAATCTATTTAAGCATTAAACTCAATTTAATTTTATTAATTAATCAAATCAATCAATAACCCAATAATTATTTTATTAATTAAATCAAATAAATCAATAAAATAAATCGTATTTCAACATTGCAACTAAATATATTTAATCATCAATTAAATTACACCTAACATTTAATAACCTTTAAAATTTGAAATTAAATAAACACTCAAGGTGAAAAAGGGCCAAATCAAAACAACTAACCCGACAACAACCCGATGACACACTATGACTAGGGTGATGACTCGGCACGGAAAACCTAGCTACTATCTCCCAATCGATTACCATTGGTCAATGGACACGCTCAAACCTGTGAACCAGGTGGAGTCGATGTCATGTACCTGTCAACCTACAACAAAGGGTACATCAAACATGCATATATATATAATATGATCAAACACACCATGAAGAGGAAATCTCAGAATCGTAGGGCACTCGCAAGCGAGTGATACAATCCTGTCCCCTTCACCAGTACACAATTACTAACTGATGATTCTAACATCCATGATATGATCACAAGCATAAAACATCATTAAATCAGTTATTTGCTAAATTAATCCAAAACATGCCATAAAGGTAGCATCAAAGTAAAATAATCATCACATCAAAATATATCATTCACATCATTTAACAGATAGTGGTCAAAAGCAACCAAGTTCCAATGTCAAAGCATAATCAAACACAACCATTACAAAGAAAACACTGCCAATCAAAGAGCCAAAACAGAGGGGTGTTACAGAAGTGGAGATGACATTCTTCGAATGCTTGCAGATGGTTCTATATTTAGGGACATGGAGGAAAAATGACCACACTTTAAAGAAGAACCTCATAATCCCAGGCTTTCATTGGCAGCAGACGGTGTCAATCCATTTGGAGAGTTGAGATCTATTTACTTGGTGTGGCCTGTTTTTGTTATCAACAATATCATTCCTCCATGGATGTTAATAAAGAGGGAGCACATAATGTTGGCAATGATTGTTCCAATTATTTGTTTACATCAATTTTATTTAAAGTAGTAGCATCTCATTTATTTTATTTGTTGCATAATGACTTATATTTTTTTCATTTAATAGTCATGTACATTAATTTATATATATTGCAGTAAAATGGTTATAACAATTATGTAATGTTTATGTTCATTCAACTAGGTAAGTACCAAATTAAAGATATGAATGTATATATCAAGCCTCTTATCGACGAGTTACTAAAGTTATGGAATGACATCACTATGTATGACATCTCTAGACCAATAGGACAAAGACAATTTCAATTCCATGCAATGCTTGTATGGAAAATTCATGATGCCCCAGGGATAACACATTTTTGTGGTATGTTATAATGTTTGACTGCACTTTAACGATATTTAATTTTATGAAGTAGATATCATGCATGTTTTTTAAATAATCTATTCATTATATATAATTATAAAAATTGGCATATTTAATCCAATTATATATGATCTTGCAGGTCTTCAAACAAAGGGAAAATTTGCATGTCCAATTTGTGGTCCAAAGATGAAATCTTGTCATTCAACAAGTTTAGGAAAGAGGTGTTTGATGAGTATAGGCACTTCCTCCATAGAAATCATAAGTATTGAACCACTGAAAAACATCTTTTCAATGGAAAAGAGGAGACTACATCAAAACCACAAAGAATGACACCTCACTTATGGAAGTTTGAATATAATAGAATTAATCATTAAGGTTATACATCAGATCAAATTGTTTATCTATCATATATGATATTTTTGTAATTTATATTTTTATATTATCTTTTGTTTACTCATGTTGTAATTGACAATGATTTTTGTTGTTAATTTGTTTAACTTATATGCTTCATGAAGGTCGTCAAGGCATTAATGGCCAACTTCCATAGGGACTGAAAAGTTATCCCGAAAATTTAGTAGGTTTCCCTACTATGAGTAGCTACAAATTGTGCATTTGTTTGATACAATTCATATCAGAAAGAATATAACAGAAACATTATGGAAAATATTGGATGGAGGGCATGACAAAGAAAAAATTGTCAAAATTTGTAGTGACATTCATGAAGCCAATCATGCAATGAAAAATGTCATTCAATTAAATAGCGATGGAGAAAAAATTAATATAAGCGCCCTTCCTTGGTTATTAATGGATCAACAAAGCAATGCTATAAAAGAAGTCATATGAAAAATTGAATTTCCCACAGGATTTGCTGCGAACATAAATGATATCATAACAAAGAAAGGTGAATTTGGGTCAGGGATGAAAATGCATGATTGGCATACCTTCATTAAGGTAATTATTCTGATATATTTTATATATCTATTTGTGTACTACATGTACTTTTCAGTGTATTATGTTTACTAGTTTTGGAAAAATAATGAAAAGATCATTTTATAATTGTTGCAGTACGTTCTACCTCTATCTCTCCCAGACAACTTCAACAACAAAGTCAAGCAAGTTATATATGATCTTGGAAAACATGAGGTAAGTAGCAATATTTGTTCAATTCATTGTATAGATCTTATATTTTCCATTTGTTTTACTTGTTATGTAATATATTGTATATTTTTGTTAAATCTCATTAATATATTTTCTCCTTGAATCACTTATAGATGGTTGTCATCTTAAGAAATCCATAAAGAAGATATAAATTATTGGAAGAGAAAAATTCCTCATCTAATGTGTGAAATGAAAAAGTGTCTATCTTCAAAAATTTTCAATGTACAAGAACACTACCTCATACACCAAGTTGAGGAGATTGAATTGTGTGGACCTATACACACAAGGTCAATGTGGATGGTTGAGAGGCACTTGAAATTTTTGAAGGATTTGGTTAGAAAAAGAGCACATCCTGAGAGTTCTATGGTGGAGGGATATATGGCATACCAGACCATGGTGTACATTACTGAATATCTTCCTAAGTTCGCAACAAAGATCCATGTAGATCGCATTTGGGATCCCAACTCCATTAATAAATTCGAAGGGGAGTACCTGATGGGGAAAGGTAGATTGAAGAAAGTGAGAGGTAATTATGAGATGGTCATAGAGATTAATTAGAATACATTTTACATTGCTGCATTCTCTATTTGCTCATTTTTAATCAAAATATACATCCCAATTTCTTATACCGATCGATATGAATGCAATGTGCCTATGCCGATATTGTACAATGTGCTTCCTTGTTCACATTGTTAGCTCTCAAAAATGCAGGTAAAAGTACCTCAAGAGGTTGCCAAACTCTTGGTATGTTTTAGGGTAACATACAAGGCCAAATGGTTTTAGACCTTCTTCTCTTCAGGTGCTTCCAGACCTAGGTGGGTCTACCTATGTGAATGAAGCAGACTTGAACTATGTGATTCCTCCTACATCAGTCTATTCACAATGGCAATTTGAAAGTGAACAAATGTACTACTAATCGAGCATAAATTGTATAAGCAGTATCAAAGAAATATGTTCAGTTAACATATGTAAAACGTTTAAAATGAAATGAAACTAAGTGATGAAATGTGAAGGCCAGTGCTTTGTTGGGTATATGGAGTCAAGTATAAATTAGAGACAAGTGACTTATGACTGGAAATAATTCAAACTGTTTGGCACTTCTATGTTTATAAATTGTATAAACAGGTAGGGATGCAATTATCATATTCTTCTTTAATAATCCAAAATAATATTCCTAAGTTGCTATGAATAATCAAAAGGACTTTAATCTTTACTTGAAAGAGCCAATTAATTATGCCACACAGATACAACAAATATGCACTAATAAATTGAAAATATGCTTGATATATCAAATTAAACAACAAAGTAATATTAATTATGGAGACAATCTAGCAATATCTTCATTAAACTTAACAAACAATTGATACCAACATAGAGCCACTAAATCAAATATTTTCCATTAACTTCATACAAATTTTTACACGTGCATCTTGGTCCTTTATGATGTAAACATTGTATCAATCCCTATTCTCCTATTTCTTCTATCTACTCCTATCTTAATAATTTTTTCTTTGTCCTGGTCTCTCTTATTTATAGGAGAGGCAACAAGCTTCAGACCCAAAGACATGACTTTTGATAACAAAACTTAACTAACATGTAAAATATAATTGAAACAATTAACAACTAACACATGAAAATTCTGTTAATCTCTGAGTAAAAGCCCGAGTCACCAAAGACATGTGCAAAGCTTTTACTTTATGATAATCATCAATGATAGTGATTAATCTTCATCTGAACTGAGGTATTTCTCCTGCCAGTTTCTTATGGTTAAATCATTTGACCACTTGTATTCCTGTGTAGTAGTGAAGTTTGACAGGTGGCTTTTCCATCTGCTATCGAGCATGTTTTTGGCATCTACAATAAACTTTGTATAACCATTATCCAATGCAATAATTCCATCAAGCAGAGCATGAAATTTTTCCAAATTGATATTACCATCACCCTGTATATGTGTCAAACATTGTGGAACCATTTGATCAAATTAATTTCTCCATTCATCCACATCCTTGAGTTTACCATCACCTTTAATGATCAAAGGGCTAAAACTGTGTTTTATTGAATGAAATGAATTCCTTCTATTTTCTACCTTCTTCTTCATATCAATCAAATACTTATGCTCATCAATGATTCCTTTTACCATTTCTTGAGTAGGTTTTAACCTTGGGGTGCATCAGGACCTCTTTGTGTGGCTTTGCATAGAGTGGTTAAGATATGGTAAGTGGGCTACCATCTTTTTTTGCAGTTCCTCTAAGATAGGGGAATTAGTATTTATTCGTTCCAGAGCTTTTACCAAATGACTGAAGCCCTCGTGAGCTCCACTTATTTTCTCTTTTAAAACTTCAACTCTGTGTTTCAGTATTTCCTCCAAGGTACTCAAGATGTGTCGTTTGATATCATCCATATTATGATTCTTTAGTTTCTCAACCTCTTCTTTCAATTGTTGAATATGTGGATCTTCAACTGAAGAAGGTGGATGATATACAACCATTTCATTCCCCTTTACATCTGTGGCTTGTTGCAATTGTTGTTTCAATCTGACATTTTCAATGAATAACTTATTTATCTCCTCATTTGATAGTTTGAGTCTTTTCTCATACTCTGTCATCTTCTTTTCCATGTTTTCCACTACATCTCTTGTAAACATTGTTGAATGCATTGTCATGTTGCTACTTCTGTGGGAGTAGTGTCCTTCATAGTTCTAACTAGAGAAGACCCTCTCATTTCCTACACCACATATAGAAGCCTAGGATTCATTGTGCTTTTATGTTTTGTCCATAGGGTAAGGGTCTGGGTGGTTGGATTATATCCTATCCTTGATACTCCTTTTGAATCAAATTCTGCAACCAATTTGGGATCATCTTGAGCTCTGATTTGATCCAACAAAAACACTTTGGAGAGCTCCATTCCTAGTATAATTAGCATGTTACTTTTCAACACTAACTCCCTTGCTTCTTTAGGAGTAATATTGACATTGTCAATATTTAACTCTACCATTGTTTGTGCCTACACTTCTGCATGTTTCGAATCATTAGCTCCAATGAGGTTAATTTTTAGTTTGTCATCAAATTGTTTCATCTTCATTTTTATCCAAAAATATTTGAACTCCCTAGTATGGATAAAGTCATCATCCTCCATGAATCTCAAGGAAGCAATAATTCTTTCATCATCCTGCATTTCATCAATAGCCTCCTTCGATATTCTCATCTTGGGATCACGAGGCTCAAGGATTTTCTATTTATTTGCAACCTCTTTCATCTCATCCAAAGTTAAGACTACCTCTTGTTCTTCATCACTTGACTCATAGTCCACTAGTGACCCAATCTTTTGTTTCTTGGAAGGAGGCTCATCTATTTGAGATGGAGGAGATGGATGAATTGGTGATGAAGGTGGTGTATGTGATGTAGAGGTTGTGGATGTTGGTGGCTAGGGTGTAGGAAGTGGGATTGATTTCTCTTCTTGAGCCTTTTTAGATAATTCATCAAATTTTCCAAGGACTAATTGCATTCTTTTCAACAAATTTGGATCCTCATCAAAAAACCCCTTAAACTTCTTATCTTTACCTCTCTCTTGATCCTCCCATCTCATCATCATTAACCATCTTTTCCTTATTTCAAATACATTTGCAAAATAGACCAGGATTCTTATTACATCCTCTTCTAGATCAAATTCATGTGTTATTGCCCTCTTTATGAGTAGGGTTCTTCTAATATTGTTGATGTGGCCTTCTAGATCACATATTCTCTTTTTCCCCAATCTAAGAGAAAAAATAGATTTTATAAATCTTTGCAATTCCTCCAACATATCTTATCCAATTGACAATTCTTCAAATACCGTCAAATCAGGTAGAAATGTGCCTTTTTCTAATTTTTCATCAATTCATGCTGCATCCAGAGCATTTGCCACATAACTTATAAAAAAAATACTCTACTAGGCACAAATTTTGGTAAAATATGAGGGGCCTAATCACAACCATATACCCTATTGATGGTGTGTTGTGGCATCAAAAACCAATCAACATAATTATGTGTAAAACCTTGATCTGGTTTGTATTGTAGGGGTCTCATGACATCCAGTAGGGATTGTGGTAATCTTGGTGTAGGAAAACCAAGCTGAGCAATCAGTCTAATGAAAAAATCATCCCTAAATACAACATAATCATTTTCATTGCATTTACTGTCCCAAATATAACACCAATTTTGTACTGGGAGCATAACTCCATTCTCATGTGTTCTCAATTTCATCCTCTTTGTCCATTTTGTTTCATTTTGAGATAGAATCAAGTGACATAATAAGGAGTACTTTCTAAAAGTTATGGGGGCCTTGGCTTCCCTAACCTATATCAAACCTTCATGAATTTGTTCCTCAATGAATGAAGAAAAATCAAACTCCACATTCGATTCAGGATGTTGGATAATCATGGCCATTCTCATCAACCCTATCAACATATTCTCCTCTGCATCAACTCCAAGAATTTGACATAATGCATAGTAGGTATTTTTGAAATAGGTATGAAAGTCAGACACTAGAAAGGGTTCAAGTCTTGAAGAGTGAATGGGAAGGACTCTATTTTTGTGACCCCTTTTCATGTGTAAGGGGAGTTCATTGGTTCTATAGGTCCTTTTCAACCTTCTATATTCTTGCTCTATCTTCCCCAAGTCAATTTCAATGACAGACTGTCTGTTTAGGTCAAAACACCTAATTATAGCTTTCCTTGATATATCTACCAAACATTGACCATTTGAAAGTCTGACCATTTTTTATGGGGCATGATATCTATTGGCCAAGGCTCTAATTAGCTCAACATCAACAAAAACATTAGGAACAACTAATTTTCCTATGTCAAAATTCCATGGGTTTGACGCTGGAACACTTTCATCTCTATTCCTATAAAAATAACAATATAAATTCCACCTAGACTGTGGAATTATTGGGCCCCTACACCCTTGAGCTAAATCATTCAAGACTTTCTTATAACCCCTATCTACTGAACTGGGTAATAGGGCAAGAAATGGCGACTGTAATGAATTTCTACTAGATTTTTCTTCCTTTTTAGTTCCTGCCTCTGATTTCTTTGGTGCCATTGTTTAAATTTTAGTGAATGATAAGTAGACTTACCCAGAATTTTGCTCGCTCTATAGAATTCTTCTAGTGTCATACTTTGATCTTTCTTGTATTTGTCTTCTTCTAGCACAAGCACACAAATTCTCAATTTTCCTTGGTAAATTTTGATATCATACCACATTAATTTCATATCTTAAGTTCTTCATCATTCAAATCTTTCATACAGAGCTGAATTTCATACTTCGATGTTGATTGATGTGACTAGCCTTCATTTAATGCTCCAATGGCAGATTACCGCACTACCGCATGACATTTTTCATCCCCCCACAATATAGTAGTTCCTCCTTATCTCTATTCTTATTTCACTACTCTACCACGGGCTCCATTCCAACCCTCTGTGGTATGGTGGTGCATTACTACCTCTATTCTTAGCTTATTGCTCTACCGTAGGCTTCATTTCAACCCCTCGTGGTATAGCGGTTCCCTCTATTAGTATTAACCATGACCCTGCTCTACCATGGGCAAGACATCAACCTTCCGCAGTATTGCAATATACAGTGTATTACTTCCTTTACCCACCACGCTATTGTGAGTTGCTTTATTGGAGGCTACGATAAGGCGGTAAAAGGAAATTTTGACCTTGTGGATGGTAAAAACATGGTTTTTAAGGAAAAAAATTGATTTTGATATGAAAGGACCATCAGAATTTCAAATGAAAATTCTAGTTCCAACACACGTAGGCCATTCCTACAATGTTTTATCAGTGAAGCTTGCTATTTGTTGTGCTGATATATTGTATCTTGCCAATATAAACATAAAACATGATTGGGGTGACATAGATACTACTTGGACGATATGCTATATCTCTACAATTTGGAATGTGTGAACAATGGGTCTTGGATACATATAGTTCAGAGGTTTCTTACGAAAGATAATAAGACCATTGCTAGTGTGATGTTAGGTTTTCAGGTACATCAATTATAAATTAAGGTTGTATACTATGGTAATTAACTAATTATATGTCGTTTGTGAATTTCAATATTTTTTTATACAGTTGGTCGAGAGTGGGATGCACTACATTTGTACATTGCAAACAATCTTGATTGGATGATGGTATGGATTGAACGATGTCAACAATTTGGTCACACATTAACATGGGAAGGTGTGGCTTCATTAGTTAAAGAAGCTCATTGTAATGGAGATTCCAATGTTACACCAAGGGAAATTGATTTAGCATATGGTTTAAGAGATAAAAAGGTATGTATAAATATATTAATCACCCATATTATTTAATTATTTTCAATTATATTGATGTATATATATGTTGATTTTTTTTTCTTTGCATACATTCAACCAAGAATAAATATGTTTATCAACTGACAATGCAATAATTTTTACATGTTTGAAATATTGCAAGTGAAACACCACAAGGCTATATGGGGCAATGTTTGTAAATTTTGAATCAAAAAGTTGGATGACACGAAGAAAACTTGTGATTCTAGGATAACTGCAGTCTTTCAAGTGACTAATGTTTTATCTAGAAGTGACATACATCCAGAAGTCTCAGAAAATTGATACTATGGGATTTTGGATGATATACTTGAGTGTGACTTTAAGCCCTTCAAATTAGTTTTGTTTTTCATCCAATCGTTTAGGCTATGATTGAATGAAAATGATCCCGAGAGAACTATTATTGAACATGATAATGGATTTACCATGGTTAATACAAGGTCGATCGAGCAAGCTGGAAATGAGCCCTATATTCTTCCAAGCCAATGTGAGAAGGTATTTTACTCAGAGGTTCTAGGTAAACCGGGTTGGTCATTTGTTGTTAGACATGATCCAAAAAGGATGGTAAAGTATAATGTGGTGGAAGAAGAAGATACTGAAGAACTAGAAGATGATGTAGATGATGATCAAGATCAATAGTTAGTTGATTATGTGCTTGACGAAGAAGTCAAAGAAGAGGAACTAGATCATGATGATGTAGGAATTAATGTTCACGAAGATGATATCTGTGTGAATGATGACATCTATGTGGATGATGAAATTATCGAAACTGATATCAATGACGATGATGATGATATGGCCAATCCTTACAATGTCTAATCTAGATCAGATGATATAGACAAAGAGTTGGATGAAGAAGAAGATCAATGACATTGAAATGTATGAGTTATGTGATTATATTATCTATTTGATATTGATTTCTTGATAGAATTATATTTGACTTATATGGTTACATAATTAATTCATGATGTTTTTAATTTTTATGCCATTACATAATTAATTCATGATGTTACAACTATTGTAGCTCTCCTAGAAATTTTCATATGATCAAATCCTAATTACTCTATGACTATTTATGATTATATATTTTTTTATCATATCTTTGGTTATTTCATTCCCAAAAAATTAATGTTTCCTCATGTTGACCCCGCATAGTGACATGTGAATGGGGCCAATGTTGAAATTTTTTCAATTTGTGCTTGTATGGAGTGAAACTTGACATGGTTAGCCTAGACACATGTGTTGATGATATGGGAGGGTTTCAAGACTCAAACATGAGGTCATGCTATATAAAGGAATCTCGTCCTTCCTAATAATACAAGTTTCCTTATTCTTTGTCTCTTTCATATATTGTTCTTAGCATTTCTTTCGTTAATGGAACTTTCAAAAGATGAGGCTCTTGAGCCTCACCTTGGATCTATTACACATTAGTTTGTACATTTTCATTAGCAATGAATATTTAGATGATCTTTAAAAAGCTCATTGAATATAAAGATGATAATAGGAAGCTAAAAAAATGAGTATATTTTGTTTATGGAACCTAAACCACAAGGTTTGTCACTCTAATGCTAAAACCAAGTCAAATTAACCCCTAACACCTATTGGAAAAGTCAAAACATGCCTTTCTTTCAAATTCACAAGAATGTATAAACCTTTTGAAACCACACATGCATGTTATGAAAGTGTATGGTAATCCTACTTATAGCGGAAGTTCACATGATAAGCTAACCAATGGCACTATATTGGAGGATAAAACCACCTATGGAATTAATTTAAGAGGTAAGGGATGCCTCTTAGTGGAATTTTGAGTCTTGGATTAGTCCATAGTGCTAAAATTAGTTCTAGTGTTCTTCCCTTGGTGTTATATTTATCTCTACAATTTCCCATACTTAACCATTTCATCATCCCTTTTCTAAAGCTATTTGTATCATAATATAAACTTGGTCCAATTTCACATAAGCTATTTTGAATTTTGGCCCCGCGCGCGCTAGAGCACGATATAGCATACTGCACCAAGACCCTAACTGGAGAGTTGCACCGAGAACCACTCCATCCAGCCCCTGAGTGGAGAGTTGAAAGACTTCACTGGATGAGTGCTGCAAGGTCATTGAGTTGAGGAGGAAGACTATGAACCATTTGGCAGGAGGAAAGCCAGAGCAAGAGGTGAGGGCACTCAGAAAGGGAAAATCGACCAAGGGACAATGACTGTAAGTGATTTTTCCCCCACATTTAGAAATCTTGTTTTTTTTTTGTCAATAATAAGTTTTTATTTTATTGAATTGTAAAAAGCAGAGTCTACATTTGTATCAATAAAACCAAAAACCCATCACCAAGTATTTGATTAACTAACACAAATTTTTTTTTCCCTCTACATCGAGATTGCTACTTTTGCATACAATCCATACACCTATGCCCGCACCCCCTAAATATTATAAACAAAATCTAAACTAGAAACGCTTCCGAGAATTCTTTCTAAACCCATCCCCCATAGTAGACAAAATCCAGCATTCTCAAAACAAGTTACATCATTTTTTCTGAGCATTCTCCCGGCTCTAGCTGCAGTATTTTGTTCAACGGCTTCGCTCTTTTCTGCGGACGTAAACCCCTCTACTCGCATAGTTCCTCTCTTGCAATCTCCATTAGGTCCACCATTGTTACCTCCATCTCTGTGAGCTCTACACATATTTATAAATCTTTCCATCCTCGCTCTGCATCCTCCTGCCAACAATCCTTTGTTCGTCCCTCTGGCCATCTAATAAACAAATGATTTATATTCACCATTTTCGGGCCTCCACCATCCCGACCCTCCTCCTTGATCAATCCAACCCCTAGGATTTCTTGTTTCATAATTTTCTCCATGTCCCCTAGGAATTCCTCTAGCACTAGCGCCTTCATCACCTACCTCACTTCAGTCACCAACTCCCCTACATCTAACCCCCGCGCCATTACCAACGAATATACACCAGAATTCGTTCGATACCGGTGCGTCATCTTTTCAAACCCATCACCGAGCATAATCTTCATAGCTTGCGCCGCTTGTTTCTCCTTAAAATTAAATAACCCTCGCGGTCTCTTCATGGAGGCTTTCCCCATGAAAGGGTCCAATTTCTTATGCGAGGACAACACGAAACTAGCTTCCATCGTGATGTCTACACTCCAACGGCTCCACTTCACATCACCACTTAAACTGCCCGTAAAAATAGCAACCATCTCCTAAAAAGACTTCAAGTGAGTTAATAACTCACCCCATTTTTCCAGACTGAAACATTAAATACGATGGTACTTCGACATCGCCATCCCATCAATTTCTCTTCATCTCCACTACCTTGAATTTCCTCTGCACCTTGTGCCTTACGCCAGATCCTCCACATTTATTTCCCTTAAATCTTCAAATCTTGTAACGTCTACTTCCACGAGATCCTCCACATTTATTTCCTTTAAATCTTCTAACCTTATATGTGAGGTTGTCATTATCTTTGAAGCTCCTTTGATCACTTGACTATGCATTGTATACAAAACCTCTACCTTCTTGATTAATGACTATCATGTTATCCCTTTTGAGATGATAGACCATTATTCAATGATGCCTTAGCCCTTGTTAGGGAATGGCCATGAGCTTCTCTTGTAGGACTATCCTTTCAATTAGGTAGCCTTGAATTTTGACAAGTTTTTCCTATATGCATTTAAAATTGTGTCTTTTTACAACTTCCTTTTCATAGCTCAAGAATGACATGGCTGATATTTATAAAATGGATTGTCATTCTTTACAATATAGTAGCTCCGTGCTTCATGAATCTCATAATAGATGTAATCTTTTGGAAAATTCCTATAAGTATTGATTATTTTGATGATTTATTATTGATTATTTATGTCATATTGATTTATTTTCCTACCATATAGAAAAATTGAACACCGTTTACCTAGAGGATAGTAAGAAACAACTTAGATTAGTGACCCAATATATTAGATGGTAACTATTAGCCTTGCTTGATTCTTGGATGATTTCTTGTAGGTAGTAGCTTGGAAGCAATAATATTTTTGTAATATAAAAATTGTCATGGGTTATGGTATTAACATAACTAGTTCGTAACTTGGACAACTATATATTTAAGAGTATGTGAGAAACTATACTATATAATATCTAATTTTAGTTGTGTTAATCTTTAAATGTATAATTATTATGTTTTTTTTATAGATAAATAATCATGATCTGGTGATTTTGTGTTTAAATTAGTTTAGGAGAAATATAACATTACTATCTTGATAATATCAAATCAAATTTTATTCCTATTATGTTAATTAAAGAAATCACTATGTGAAAGAATAATTTAATTTTAATGCTAAACTAAAATTCAAAAGTACATAAATCATCATTATAATGTTACTTTGTGTTTATATGCATTATCCATACATGAAAATTGAGTATATATTATAAGCCGAACTCAGTAATGTAAACTAGACATGTTAGTGACAAAGGAAACTACTAGATTTATAACCTTTTTTATTCTAATTCCTTAAATTAGATTCTTACATATTTGTAACATAAAATATTTCATACCCTTAAAATTTCACATTGCATTTTGGACCCACTTTGGCGTTTGTCACCCCTAAAATGTTGTTAGGCTGATTTGGCCCTTAGATTTTTCCTCTCATGGTGCCAAGATCATGCCTCCCATGGTCCCTTTTGTGAAAGGACATGTTTGAGATTTGTTAGCCTTGTAATTTTATAGTGTTTGGCCTTTAAAATTTTTAAAACTATCTAGACACTAGTATTACATGTAGACATCCATGTGTTGCACTAATAATTTCTATAATAATTTGTCATTTTTTAGCATTTCACCACTTGCCACTTACCAAAGTTGGTGTTAATTGATCTAAAAAAATTCAGTGGATCTCCAACCCCTATACTTGCTCATTTTCCATTCTATCTTCTAATTTTGAATCTCTCTCATTATCATTCAATCCATCAATCTCTCACACTCTCAAGCTTGAATAAGTAATTTTTGAAGTTGTCTACTATACTCTTCAACATTATGATTTGAACATGTGAGCATACTATCACTCTAAATTTTTTTCCTTTGAAGGTGTTTTCATCACTCTATAAACAAAATCTCTCTCTTTTCTTATTCAATAATTTAAGGTGTATTATTTTATTTATTATCCTTTTACCTTCAAGTATTTATTGTATTCATTACTATTAAATCATTTGTTTTTACACTTGGCACCTTGGGATCTCTATTTTTGTTTTTATCGCATTTTGCACACTAGTTTGAACTCCTTATAGGCCTGGGACGG
The DNA here is from genome assembly GCA_007258455.2 of Sequoia sempervirens. Taxonomy (NCBI): domain Eukaryota; kingdom Viridiplantae; phylum Streptophyta; class Pinopsida; order Cupressales; family Cupressaceae; genus Sequoia; species Sequoia sempervirens. The sequence continues at coordinate 654 of VDFB02021054.1, read as the reverse complement.
TGGGCCTAGCTCGATTGGCTAAAGCATCCTCTAAGAAACAAGATAATGACTCCTCTAGATGTTCCCAAAACCAAAGGCTTCAAAACACAAGGTTGGTGACCCTACAAACCATTTCCATGCTTACCAAGTGATCTTTGATCATCAAACCCTTACAAGGTTTATTGATACATTCACAAATATTGTTACCTCCACATGCATTTGACTAGTAGTGACAACCTTGGTTTTTTATCCTCCAACCCCATACCTTGGGATCACATCACCATTAAAGAACTTCATCCAACATCCTTATGAGTGCAAGTACCACCAAATAGGTATTTCTTAGATATGTCTTCCTCGAGGGAGGGAAATTCAAGAAGAGAAGAGGAAAGCGAGACATGTAGTAGGTCTAAAAGAGGGAGATCAACTAGAGGTCAAAAGATTAGAAGAAAATTTTGTAAACGCATGGAATTTTTTCTTGCTGAAGGGGGATCATGTTCTTATGATGATGAGAGCATAGGCAACATCGAGGTGCCCTTGAGGTACAAAAATCTATGAAAACAATGGGTACCCAAGGAAATTCCTCCAATAAACACTAATTTTTGTGTCAACGAGAGGATATATCACACAACACCATCGTCATTACATGGTTTGGGCCTATTTTGCATGGAATGCATA
>VDFB02021053.1:0-21696 GCA_007258455.2 Sequoia sempervirens | reverse complement strand
TAAAATACCTCCCCCCATAAGAATCATCATCCCTAATGATGTAAAGTATCATAACATACAATCAAACAATTGAAAAAGTTTCAATTTCTATTTTATTTATAATCATACTGGAGATGGGGAGAATGTCTTGTTTAATCTCATTATAATTTTCACTCGTAGCACTATCTTCTGCAATTTGGTCACACTAGACCTTGCCCTAAGAAACCTTGCTATTACACAGGTGGAGCCTTTGTGATTCAAGCATTCTTTCTCTTACTAAGAACTATCTTGGTATTCACTTAACATCAACATATCTTTTTTGCCTAACATTGGCTTCCATTATCCTTTTCTTGATCAACCTAATTTGTTTTTTTCATTTCTGATAGCATTTCAAGACCAAGGCTAATCCTATCTTCTAGCTTTCCTAACTTACAGGATTTTGACACTTCCTTTCATGCAATACTTCAAATGTAGTCATTTTTCTTATTACAAAAAGACAAGAGTTATTATACACCAACTCAACAAGCAGAAAGTAGTCCTCCCACTTGTATTGTTGATCCATTCAATACACTCACAATAGGTCCTCAACTTTTTTGGTTTAATTTCTCTATCTAGCCATCTGTCTCAAGAGGATCTGTTGAACTTAGGTTCAACTGATTTCCAAGTGAGGTGAATAAGGTTTGGAAAACCTTGAATTTATATGAGTATCCCTATATGAGATAATCTTCTTAGGAACACCATCAAACTTGAATACTTTACACAAACTTGTGGGCTAGGACTAATGCTTCATTTGTCAAATTCTCGAATATCAGATGGCTACCTTAGTGATTCTATCCACCACTACCAATATTGCAATATGCCTATTTCCAAACATAAGAATACCTTGCACCAAAATTCGTACTAATGATCTACCATTCCCATTTTGATATCTCATGAGGTATAAAATCCTGCTAGGTGATAATGTTCCTCTTCCACCCTCTGGCATTCTAGTCATTCTGCTACATATCTTGCAGTATCCTTCTTCATTCCCTTCCAAAAATATTGTGGCTTTACCTTAGCCAAAAAATTTCATTGCATTGAGGTATTCTGAAGATGGTGTGAAGTGAACCTCTCTCCACACTATATTCCTTAACTCTTCTAGGTTTGACACATATTTTTTCTTAAAATCTCAATAGCTTATCTAACTAAAAATTAATCTCATCATACCTTGGTTCTTGGGGATTGTCCTTGAGAACTTTCTTGACTTGCTCATAGAATTTGTCTCTCTAGACTTTTGTAACACTCGATTTTTACAATTGTTTAAATAGAGATCATTGAGGGGTTATGCCTCCTTTGACTTAGGGCATCCACAACTCCATTTTCCTTGCCCTTGATGTTCTATTACCTATTTTTCACTACCAGCTCAAAACAGGTAGAGTTGAATTGCATCCATGAAAGAAGGTACAAAAAAATTTCTGCTTAAGTATTCATTATGTTCCAGAACTTTGATTACTTATGAATTTCAAGTGTTATTATGAAAATCTCAGACAAAGGAACTCATAAATTTGCATAAAAGAATGTTGCTTTATTCATATTGTAAAAGTTGAAGTCCCGCACAAGCCGTGGGAGTAGCCAATTTGATATTTATAATCAAATGATGAACACAAAAAGGAAGTGTATATCATACAACTTAAAATAATGTAAACATAAGATAGAAGGTGATTCATCATTGCCTGGAATGACGAATCATCATTACACTTGAGGTCTTCAGTTGTCGTGCTTTCAAATTGATCCAGCTCCACGCTCCAAAAGCATTTGCAAGAACGATGAAATATGGTATTAGAGATGGTATCTAAGCAATGAAAAATCATATCCTATCATATTCCTACACTACCAACATAAATATAACATACTTTTGATCACACATCCATCAGATGATTTCACTATTCAAAAGAAAAAAGAATTCAATGGAAGCTTTCAACTTCATTTATTTTGCTAACATGTTTGTTTAAGTGTGTAGGTACAAGTATAATCATCATTCTAATCAACAGATATGCTTATGAGTGGTGTAAAATGTGGCTCCCACGAGGGTTGAGCCCAGCTCATAAACAATAACGTGGGACAACAGTATATACAAAGATACAAAGATACAAGCTGATTGTGCTGGTATATAAATAATTATATATGCAGCATGTAAAAGCAAAGTAATCACAATTATCATGTTCATAGGTAGATAATAGCAGCATTATGATATTCTCTCAAGTCATGCCTCAATGAGTGCCTGATAGTAATCATCAAATTCATAATCATGGAAAGCAATCATAGAGCCGTATAAACTATGTTGTAAGATGCAACTCTAGAATTTTCATCAACTGGACAGTCATCAAATACATTTTCTCACTTTTGTTTTCATGACTTTATCTATGAATTGCAAGAATGTTTAAATAACTAGTGAGATCTATAATTTATTGAATTTTTTCCTTCAATGTATAGTGGCAAAGGCTCTCAAAAGCCTAAATTATAGCATCATTCTTTAATGAGATGACAACAATACAAAGAAGGTAGTCACCAAGTCAAGAGATGCATATATACAAAGCATGAGTCATTTTTCGTGAGCCAATACAAACCATTGACAATCACTTCATGGAGGAGCAACCTTAATTTATATGAAGATCAGAGCTAAAAGACAGTCATTAAAGGCTGGGAAAGCATCCTTGACAGTAAACAAGGCAGTATAATGCAAGAGTAGACCATCATTTGTATGAAGAGTACCCTGTTTCATGCGGATATAGATAAGTTACTAAAAGTTTCAAAATATTATGTAGCATCACAAGGTTCTAAAAGTGCAGTCACGGTACTAAGGCAAAATTCTTCATTCATGATTAAAGATACAACATATGAGTAGAATACCATGATCATATATGCATGAGGAAAAAAAAATGTTATTCATTTGTGGGCATGTATCAAACAAAGCAAAATACCACATACAGTCCTCAAGGGATAGTTATTGTGTTTTGAAAAGAACAAGGATACACATTGATTTCACTATATCAATTGAGAAGTGAAAAGGAGACGGTGATGCCAAGAATGCACTCTGGTATGAAATATGATGATGGTGACAAATCATAGCAATATGAGGACAAGGAATAAGCATGAGAACCTTTCATGACAGCCCCTAACACTCATTGTCCTTACAGTCTAACCAAGATCTTTCAATATCATAAAAGTCAGTAAGGAATATTCATCATAATAGCTGAAGTCATAGGTCGTGAACACTAGTTTTCAAAGCAATAACAGTCATATTCAAGCATGAAGGAGACCAAGGATACAAAAAACCAACAAGAAAGAGCAGTAATCTCCTATCAATTTTAATGCATAATGCTGCTACATAGGCAATAGAAGTATAATGTGATAGCGTACCCTTCCAGATCAAAACACATACAACTATAGGGAGGTCACATTATATCTACAGGAGAGGAAGTTAAAAACTCGGATGCAACAGGTATGGGTCAACCATAAGAATAATAACAGCTTATGAAGACAAAATAATACCCAAAATGAAAGATGCAAATACAATGGGGTTTCAAAACCCAAAAGATAGAAATGTGTCTAGAATGTTGTGAAGGCCGCAGTTGGTAAGAGTACAGAAGACCCTCAAAATAGCTGAGGTGATATACTAGTAAACCAATGAAAAGGACCCAACACAGTGCAACAAAATCTGGAAGAAACAATGGAGATTTAGAGCTCGCGGCCTGCATAGACTATCAAGCTTGAACATGAAATGCACAGAAGAGACCTCAGCCTGAGTTGCCATATTTCATTTTTTTTTTATGGAAAAAGGAAATGCATAAACAATGAAGAAAAATCACGCCCATGAAAGAATGAAGGAGATTAATTTGCAGAGGAATTTGCAAAAATCATGAAGGTTGTGCCATAAAAAGAAATGTATTTCTTATGAGTAAAAAGCTAAGAGTATACAAATAGAGGCCTATCACAGGCACTCAAAGCCACGGTCATTCAGAAAGATAGGGCACAAATATTGTTTGACAAAATAACTTGAGGAGATTTTCTTCTCATAAAATGACGCCATGATTTCAACACAGAGGAAAAAGTTTACCTATTACAAAGTGACAGTTTTGATGTTTTTCCAGTAGCTAGAACTCATGGAAGCAACAGAGATCTCCAGTAAAGAAACTAAAAACCCTAGCATGGCGGTCAGCTTCTTCGTGAAGCTTCTTCTCTAAAGTCAAAAATGTGAATGATTATTACTTTAGGTTTCCTTGCTTTTGTTTGGCCAAAGTCGAAAGTTTTGGTGTTTGTTTTTACAAAAAATCATTGTCAATTATTATTCTTCTTTTCTCCCATGGCTTAAAGTCAAAATAATCATCAACAATATGGAGATGGTCGACTATTTTGATGTACATGGTCGACTAATGTTTATTTGATGAAGAATGGAAAATATATGCCAAGTGTGGTCAACCTTATGAGCTAAGAATAATGGTTAATTTTTGTGAGATATTTAAGATATTGCATGGTGGTTGGCTAATGATTATTTAGGGGAGAATGCATATTTTTAAATATATGCTAAGTATGATTTATGAGGTACAGAAACATGCTTTGCTAAATTAGCTTTATTCTTCAGTTTATTTGTATTATTCAATGTAAATGAATTAATTAAATGATGCATTATAAATCATTTAATTAATTCATCATCTTAAAATACAAATAAAGAACATTATGTAAAGTTGAGTCACAACTATAGGTTCAACCAAAGCTTTGTCATGCGAAATGGACTTTAAGTTATCATGGGCGAATTGATTAAAGCAAGGAGGATTTTTGCATGTTTTAGCTCACGTTTAGAGATTTCCAGTTTAGTTTGAGTTGCAGATCAGTTGCATGCTTTATGAATGCGAGTTCAAGACTGAGTTCACTCATTTTTGCATGAGTTTGAACCTTCTTCTCATGGATTTTTGCTTCTACTCATATTTCACCTTGGAATTATCATTTTCTCACTGAAATTGACTTTCAGTTTCATGTTCATGCACTTTGAAGTGCATTCTCATTGTATATATTGAAAAAGTTTATCTTTTTCAGTGAGTTCTTGTTTTCTGCCTTTTCCTTCAGCAAGGAAGACTGTCCTGTAACTTAGTTTTCAAATTTAGATTAATACAATTTCTGCTTTTACAGGTTACTTTGGATTATCATCTTGAAGAGTTTTCCTTCGTATTGTTCATTGAGATAGAGTTCACCTTTACAATTTCAAATGTTTTATATGCTTGAATGATCGATGCAAGTCGATGTGTTTCATTACGAAACCTTCAAGATTTTGTCTTATTTTTGCATGCCTTATACAATTGTTGTTTGTAGCGAGGTCATTAATTGTGCTAAAATTTGTTTCCTTTTGTGTTGTGAAAACTTAGTTTTCCTTAGAAGAAAGGAAATAAATACGACCACCAATGAATTAATAATGTGTGTTCAAAGAGCTCAAATTTCCCTATGTTAACAATTTTTCCTTGAAAGATGGGTTGTGAATCATTCTACAAGCTTAATATCAATTAGGTGCATCACCAAAGTTTTAGTTTTAGTTCATGCATGAAATTTAGTTCCTCTTTCCTTTTCTCAAAATAAATCATTCAATTTCCAAATTGACCATCATATAGGAAGCAACCTAGAATCGAGGAGGTTCAATCTCGTTATAGGTCACCCACAACCGAGTTTGATCTAGTGCTTCACCAGTTAGCTGAATTTAATCATTCAAGTGTTAGGGTGCAATCGTTTGACAATAGTAACTAATCCTGATACCATGGTCAGATGTTAGCTCTAACCATCTTCAATTTCGAGCATTTAAATATGACAAGATAAACAAGTACTTAAGACCTTGATGGTTTAACTTAACTCAAGGGTTTCCCTAGCATATAATGCAACTACATTTACAAAGTAGGAATAATTGTTGTCAATTCAAGACCTAGCAAAGCATAGTCTTGCTCATAAGTCTTTAATTTTCAAAACTCATAGGTGATATCCTACCCTTATTAAACAAAATACACCACCTATCCCCTCTCCTGAGGCACCAATGATGATCACAAATCGACCTTCTAGATCAGGAACTTTCAAAATTGGTTTCAAAGTCAACTTTTCTTTCAATAGGTCAATTACCTCATAACATTTTACTAACCATTCAAACCTCTTACCCCTTCCTTTAAAGATATTTAATGGGACATGCAATTATCAAGAAGTTGACTACAAACTTCCTATAGTATTTTTCCAGTCCCATAAAACCGCAGACTTCTTGCAACATCAAGTCATCCAAACATTCCCCCACCTTGGAAAAACTATCATAGAACCTTAAAGGGCTACAAAAAAGTTTACTTTAGCTAAAAAGCTTGATAACTCAATTCTAACTTCAAGCTAACACTACTCTACCTGAGATCTTTTTTCCTCTTGGCTTCCTTCATAATTGTGTCTGGTTAAAAATATTTGGGTTCCTACTTATGCTGAAGTTACCATTTTATCATATTCATTTAGTTTCCCAATTTTTTCATTATTTAATATACATCCAACAGATTCCCATGCATTCAATTATAAGCAAAATTGAGGTTTGACATTAATTTTCTAAATTTTCTTTTTTTATACTTTTGTAGGATTGCACATCATCCCTATTTATTTCAAAACTCTAACATCTTGTGACAATAGGTCATTGTCGGGAATGAAAATATCCTCAGTTTCTTCTTCAACCTTAGAATCAACTAAATCTACTTTGGAGGATGGATGTACTCGTGGGTACTCCCCCTAACCTCCCTACTATTCATAGGTGCATTCCAACCAAAAGGAATCTCCTTATGAGTTGATGGTTTGACTGGTTGACCTTAGAGATAGGAACATTGGCCTTCACAACTGTTATATCCCACTCCTTCTCTAGCCTGATACACTTAAGTTTTTCAGCTAATATCTCAGTTTCATCCTACCAAACACCTCTTGTGTAGCTAATATTGTTAAGGATTTTAAATTTTGAGAAAGACTCTTTTCTTAATCTTAGGGTTAGACAAATTTTAAAGAATTGATTTCCTTGTTGTTTTCTTTGTTCTTCTTTTCCCCACCATTCTGTCCTAAGAACATTTCAAATATTAGCCACTAATAGTGTTTGAGGAAAAACTTACGCAATGAGCTCATAGGTCCAAGTGTTGAACTTGGTAGCTTTGATACCATATGTAACATCCACTTTCTTCTATCAAGAATTTACTTGGTTTTATTTACCATGCAGTAATAATTTATGATCATTAGAGAAATAGGATAACAATTTTTTTTTTCAATAATGTTAATGCAACTGCATAACTAAATACACATATACATTTCATAACATCTTATCATGCTTTTCAAACTAAAAAGAATAATCAATCTATTTCCTTTTTGCATTTCAACATGAATAATTTAAATTAATTAACATAACAATAACATAAAGGTACAAGGTCAAAGATCCCATATATAGATACATTTTTTCTTCTAAGATTTTGCATGTCATCTGCAAGAGGGGGAGCATTAGCCAGGTCCTTTACCTCCAACCACGCACCAGTGGTCCCCCGCACACCTTCCTAACTAGAAGTGGCCCTGCCATTCAATGAAAAGTATAGATAAGAACCCTCTTAGTTTTTCCATCTCAACTCTGGTGTTGTGCCCTACTTAACTAATACCATCATACAACTATGAATACCTTCCAAATATGTAAGACATCTTTGATTAGTTAAGCAATCTGGGTCACAGTGAGCTAACAAGTGCATGTAGAGGCTACTGCACTCACTTTGGCTAAATTATTTGTCATATATGCAATCACTACTTACGAGCGAAGTTGTTTGTTCACCTACCCTACTTGACTTGGAGTACCATATCTAACCTTCTATTGTTTGACCAATTGTTACCTTATCATACCAATGTTCATTTAAAAAGAGATAACTTCATTAAATTCATAATTCATTTAGATTGGTTATGGTTTCCTTACTTATAACACCCATGTTACGGTCACATAACAACTTGGGCCTTGATAATTGCCACTTGTTCAAGTCCTTATTTACTAAGTTGGTAGACAACTAGACTAGGAATTTTTTTGATCCTAAATACCCATGTTACATTCATGTAACTTCTTGGGACTTGGCAACTGCCACCTATCTAGGTCTTTAGTATTAACCATGAGAGTATATGATCTCCCACTCTATGCACACATAGTTATTACTGATGACTTACTGCCATCAACTATTTTCACTTCGTCACAAACTGAAAGTACTGACAAAATGTTCAATCATATATAATAAATAGATATTAATCTTAAGCTGAAGATCCCTTCTTATTATAGTCTCATATGTTTAGTGTTTTATCTTTGTTATAAAATCCTTCCTCAGAAAGTGAAGATTCACTAAGTAAATAACTCATCTAGGTTGTTGGTTATTTATGACTCAAACACCCAAGTCACTTTCACGTAACTAACTAGGTCTTGGCTACAACCACTTGCTCGAGTCTTAATCCTAACCCTTGAGATATAAACTTTAAGCAAATCTTGACACAAAACAATATCTTCTTGACCTTCCTGATCATAATATAGTATGAATATTACATAGAAAAAGTCTACACAATAATGGTTAGATCTCCATTAAGAATATAAGTTCCTTTAGGTTTTAGTTCTTCATGCATTTCAGTGAAATATATTTAACTAAAGATAAACACAATTGTAGATCAATTGGTCCCATCTTACAATAAATTCACATAAATATAAGTGGTTACTCACTAAGTTTGTAATATAATTGGTTTAGTAAAATACGTCAGAAATTGAATTCCCTTGTTACACATCTGTAACATCTAGGGTCTAGGCTACTGCCTCTAATTCAAGCCCTAGCATGAATCAAAAGGTTTTACCTTCTCACCTATTCTTAGGATTCTTTAGCAATATTGATGACACTATGTCACCATCAAGACATATACATGGTCATATAAACTATTATGACCCAAGATGACTCGAACTTGTTGTTCGACCAATGGTTAAGCATAAAGAAAGATTTTTCTATACTCAACTTGACTTTCTAGTCATAACGTAGTTGAGTTAGGTAAGTTTGCACTTTCTTCAAACTCCTGAGTTACTCAATGTAACTACCTGTTCCTGGCATCTACCACTAGACTGAAGTTTACTATGTGATGTAAGAGCATCCCTTGTTGTAAGGAAAACCTATATCAACCAAAAATAGTTCTTTTCTTTTCTTGCATTCAGTAGCAATTTCAGTAGTTCATTTCGCATTTTACCACATCATGTTTCTCTACTCGCAGAGTAGGATATAGCACCTACACATCAACATCTATCACAAATCTAGATTTCACATCATTTGCATTTGTCTACCGGAATTTATTGCTCTCAGTATTTCACGATGTTACCAGTCAAAGCATTTGGGGCCGACCTAGTCCAATTTCTTAGTGCAGACCCATTCTAGATCATGCGGAGCTTAATAGGACATCATACAAGCATCTTAGGTCAATTGGGACCTATCTTGGAGATTCACAAGTTACTTCCTTTCTCGTGGAGTTATCTTTCCATATTTTGAGGCTAAACTTCATGTATAATCATTCCTTGTGATATTTACCCTTGGGGCTGATGTAGACCTACATTGGAGCTTGAGAAGCATATTTATAAGAATTTTAATCATTGTAGATCATCAATAATTTTAGGATAAGATTTAGACTCATTACATTTCGCATAAACCCTTCGGGGGCATGTAATAAGGCCTATTGGCTAGTTGTATTGTTGAAAACCTTCGTGGCAGCCTGTGAACCTTGGATAATTCACCCTTGAGGCCTATTTTGCATGTAAAATTATCAATTCAATGATATTTCATGTTCACATATCAATTGGTTGTGTTATTTCTACTTTGTTGACTCATTGTTGCACAATTCAGACTGTTCTAGAACCCTCCTACCATGACTGCACCAACTGGTATCAAAGCAATTTTTTGATTCTTGAAGGCATTCCTTAAGGTGGATAGATCACTAAACTGAGGCAGTCTACATTTGTTTTCAACCGATTGCTAATTGTGAGGTAGTTGAAACCCTTGTAGCCAGATCATCGAATTGAGGCAGTTGCACTGATTCGAGGGGAGATATGCCACCAAGGAGAGTGCCTGCTATGGCGAATATTGCTAGAAGAATGGATGAGATGTTGGAGATGATGCACAAGATGCGAGTTAGGTTAGATGTTGTTGAAGAATATCGAAGGATAGGCCTAAACCCTAAGTAGAATGATGAAAGTGATGATGAAGCAGAACATGCGAACCAATTTGTAGAAACCCTAGGCAAAGAATAAGAAGAATCAGATCAAGTAAACATGTTGAAAGAAATCTCAAAGATTTGCAAGAAACCTAGAGTTGAAATTCAAAATTACACAAGAAGTTTGAATCCTAAAGAATTGATTGATTGGATCAATGAGATGGAAGAATATTTTGAATAGAAGAAATTGAAGATCTGGAAAGAGTCAGATTTGTGAAAACAAAGTTGAAAGGTCATGATGCATTATGGTGGAAAGAAGTTCAATTAGACTGAAATAGAAGAGGAAAAGAAAGAATCATCAAATGGGACAAAACGGTGAAAAAGTTGAAGAATCAATTCATACTGGTCGATTATGAACTGGAATTGTTGAAGAGATTGTAGAACCTGAGACAAAAAGAAAGATTTGTGAAGGAGTATACTGAAGAATTCTATAAGATGATAATCAAAACTAGTCATAGTGAATCAATCAAAGAAAAGGTTGTGAGATATATCAATGGACTAAGGACAAACATTTAAGAAGAATTGAGTTTAGTAAAGATGACATATGTTGAGGAAGCATAACAATATGCATTGAAGGTTGAAGAGAAGTTGAACAAGAAGTTTGAAAAAAGACAAAGAAGCACAAGAGGAAGATTCCAAAGGAGTGGATCCCAATCCGGAGAAAGGAGACCCTATGTGGAGTAGAGCAGAGATCCAAAATCCTACCAGAGTGAAGAAAAGGATGCTAAATCATACCACAAAGGGAGAGAAGATCAAAATTTCTACCACAATAATAGAGGAGGTCATAATTCTTATCGCAATGATAGATACCAGAGAGATGAAGGAAGATATGAGAGAAGACCATTCAGAGGAACCTGTTTCAAGTGTGGAGGAGGACATAGAGCATTCGAGTGTCATCAAGGAATTACCAAAAAGAAACCTGAGCACACCAAAAGAAAGAATATGTGAATGAAGAACATGTTGGATCCCCTAATTCTGTTGGGAAACTAGAGAAAGGTGAATCATTGGTGATGAGGAGAGCTATAATGCATGAAGAAGTGATTGAGGAACCACCACAAAGGAAAAGTCTATTCAAAACCAAATGTAAATTTGGAGGAAAGGTATGTAAAGTTAACATTGATAGTGGTAGTACTGATAATCTAGTTTCAGAGGAGATGGCAACCAAGTTTCATTTGAAGAGATTGAAACATCTGAACCCTTATAGGATAGCATGGATTCAAGATGAGCATAAGATATTGATGAATGAACAATGTTTGGTGAAATTTCATATTGGATCATATAGGGATGAAGTGTTGTGTGATATAATGCCTATGGATGCATGCCATTTACTATTAGGAAGACCATGACAATATGATAAGAAAGCAATTCATGATGGAAGAAGAAATACTTATACTGTGACATCAAATGGAAAGAGAATCAAGTTGATACCTTTGGAGGAAGAGAAGACCGAATTTTTTGGCACTGCCAAACTATGTTTGGTAGATGGAACGAAATTCTTGGATGAACTAAGGCATGAGAACATATGTTATGCATTGATTCCAAATATTGGTCGTAAACTAGAGGTAGAGAGCCCTGCCATAGAAATCAAGGAAGTTGTTGAATTGTTGACAGAGTATGAGGATATAATATAGAGAGTGTACCAATGAGACTTCCACTAATCTAGAGTATCGGTCATCATATAGATCTTATATCGGGAGAAATTTTGAAAAAAAAAGTAGCACATAGAATGACACTGGCAGAGAATGTAGAGTTGAACCAGAAAATACAAGAGTTGTTGAGGAAAGGATTAATCAGAGAGAGTTTGAGCCCATGTGTGATACTTGTACTTACACCAAAGAAATATGGAGAGTGGAGAATGTGTACATATTCAAGAGCAATCAATAAGATCACTGTCAAGTATAGATTCCCATTGCCAAGGATGGATGATCTTATGGATTGTTTGAGTGGAGAAAAGTATTTTACGAAGATTGATCTCAAGAGTGGATATCAGGATCAGAGAAAGAGATGAATGGAAGACTACATTTAAGACAAATGAAGGATTGTATGAGTGGTTAGTGATGCCTTTTGGGTTGACCAATGCATCAAGCACTTTCATGAGACTGATGAATGAGGTATTGAAGAAATTATTGGGTAATTTTATCATTGTTTACTTGAATGATATTCTAATTTTCAGTAAGACTAGAGAGGAACATTTTTGGCACATCTAACAAGTATTGCAAAGGTTGAGAGAAGAGAAGTTTCTGATTAATGTCAAGAAGTGTAGTTTCATGAAGAAAGAGTTGGTGTACTTGGGATTTTTTATTTATGCTGAAGGATTGAAGATGGATCCAAAGAAAGTGAAAGCAATTATTGATTGGCCTACATCGGTAAACATTGGAGAAGTAAGATCATTCTATGGATTAGCTAGTTTCTACTAGAAGTTTATCATAAGTTTTCAGTAGTGTTTGTAACCCCATGATAGAGACAATGAGAGGAGATAAGGACTTTAAGTGGACATCACGAGCACAAAGGAGTTTTTAATTGTTGAATAAAAAGGTGACAGAGCATCGAGTATTAACATTACAATATTTTGACAAGGTATTTCAAGTTGATTGTGATGCAAGTGAAAATGCAATTGGAGCAGTATTGAGTCAAGAAGGAAGACCTATAGATTATTTCAGTGAGAAGTTGAATGATGCCAAAAGAAGATACTTAGTTTATGATCAGGAATTCTATGTCATAATTCAATCTTTGAAGAAGTGGAGACATTATTTGTTGCCTAAGGAATTTGTGTTGTATACAGATCATAAAGCTTTATAGTATCTAAACAGTCAAGGAAAGTTGAGTGAGAGACATATGAGATGGGTTGAGTTCTTGCAAAGTTATACATTTTTGTTGAAATATAGGAGTGGCAAGTCAAACAAAGTTGCAGATGTATTGAGAAGGAGGAATTTGTTGACAGAGATGAGAGTACAAGTATTGGGATTTGAGGAATTGAAACATATGTATGAAGAGGATGCAAATTTTGGTGAAGCATGGAGAGCATGTAAAGAATCAGTAGTGATAGACTGGAGCTAGTGGTTGGATTATTTTATTCAAGAAGGAATGCTATTCAAAGGAAATTAGTTGTGTATACCAAGGAGTTCAATGAGGGAGAATTTGATCAAGGACAAGCATAGTGGAGGTTTAGCAAGACATTTTGGAGTGGATGAGATAGTAGCTTTGGTGAGTGAACATTATTTTTGGTCGTTGATATATAAGGATGTAAGGAAGTATGTTAAAAGTTGTAGAATTTGTCAAGTTGCAAAAGGGAGTAGTCAGAATACTGGATTGTACAAGCCTTTGATAGTACTAGAGAGACCTTGGGAAGATATAAGCATGGATTTCATTTTGGGATTACCAAAAACACAAAGAGGTTATGATTCTATTTTGGTAGCAGTGGACAAATTTTCTAAAATGACACATTTTATTCCTTGTAAGAAGAGTAATGATATTGTGCATGTTGATAACTTATTTTTCAGTGAGATTCCATGGATTACCTAAGAGTATTGTTTTAGATAGACACTAAATTCATTGGATACTTGTGGAGGACATTGTGGAAGAAGATGAAGATAGATTTGAAGTTCAATTCAACAAATCATCCACAAACAGATGGAAAAACTGAGGTTGTGAACAAAAGTTTGGGTAACTTGTTAAGATGTTTGGCTAGAGATAAGGCGAGAAGTTGGGATATAGTTTTACTGTAGGTAGAGTTTGCATTCAACAATATAGTGAACCAGAGTACAGGGAAGACACCATTTTAGATTATTACCAGAGTAAATCCTAGAGGATTTGTAGAGTTAAGGGACATCAATATGGAGAATAAAAGGAGCACGAAGGCAAAATATTTTGTAGATTTCATGAAGATATTGCATAATTAGGTCTAGAAGCATTAGAAGACATGAATGGTAAGTATAAGGAGAATGAAGAGGAGCACTAGATACAAGGAATTTGATGTTGGAGATGAAGTGATGGTATATTTGAGGAAGGAGAGATTTCTAGTGGGTACATACAATAAGTTGAAGATGAGAAAGTTTGGACCATGTAAGATACTAAGGAAGTTTGATTCTGGAAATGCATACAAAGTGAAGTTACCAGAGACATTGGGTATATCACCTATTTTTAATGTTGTAGACATATATGAGATTCATGAAGGATAGACAAGTGGTAGTAGTGATGAAGTGGATTTGAAGGAGTGGTTACCACATTAGGAACTGAAAGAGATTGAGCAGATTTTGGACACCAGATTCTAAAGAAGCACTAGGAACAAGAAATACAAAGAATATCTGGTGAAGTAGAAAGGCAGACCGGTGGAGGATTCATCTTGGATTTATCAAGTTGAGGTGGACCATCTTGGTTTTCCTCTTAGCCCTAGAAAGTGATGGACTCACTTTTCTTCCAACCCCAGGTGTCTAATGCAGGAGCATCCCTAGTTGTAAAGAAATCATGTACCAACCAAAAATAATTATTTTCTTGCATTGCATTTAGTAGCAGTTTCAGTAGTTCATTATGCATTTTATTGCATCATGTTTCTTAGCTCACAGAGTAGGATATAGCACCTACACATTGGCATCTATCACATATCTATATTTCACATCATTTGCATTTGTCTACCAAAATTTATCACTCTCAGAATTTCACTATGTTACCAATCAGAGTATTGGGGCCAGCCTAGTTCAGTTTCTTAGTGCGGACCTATTCTAGCTCATGCGTAGCTTAATAGGACATCATACAAGCATCTTGGGTCAATTGGGACCTAACTTGGATATTCCTAAGTTACTTCCTTTTATGTGAAGTTATCTTTCCATATTTCAAGGCCAACCTTCATGTGTAATAATTCATCGTGTTATTTACCCTTAGGGTTGATGTCAACCTATATTGGAGCTTGAGAAGCATATTTATAAGCATTATAATTCATCGTAGATCATTAGTAGTTTTAGGATAAGATTTAGACTCATTACATTTCGCATAAACCCTTCGAGGGCATTAAGGCATGTTGGCCAATTGTATTATTGAAAGCCTTCGTGGCAGGCCTATGAACCCTATATAATTTTCCCTTGAGGCCTATGTTGCATGTAAGATTGCCAAATCAATGAGATTACATGTTTGCATATCAATTGGTTGTGTTATTTTCGGTGTGTTAACTCATTGTTGAACTGTTCAGACTGTTCCTTCTGGAACCCTCCTACTGTGACTACACCAATATGCATAGGAGAGTATCTACTCTCAGAATTAGACCCATTGCATTCTTTTACAAAAAGAGTAGATAACTTGACCTAACTGATCATATCATAGTATAATGACACAGTATCCAAAATAGCCCAACTGGGTGTTCTCTATTAAAATATAACACCTTGAGGGTTTAACCATTCAAGCCAAATGGCACAATCTTTTATTTCAAGAAACCATTTTAAATCACAAAATCATTCAATAAGAAGTAAGAAAATAAGATCTATTCATTAAACCGATAGGCATCTTAACAAGAACTAGCACCTAGTTATGCTTAAAAATATTCTTCCACTTCTTATCTTCTCAACCTTACTGTTACCTATTTTTCACTACGAGCTCAAACAGGTAGAGTTTAATCGAATTCATCATTGATAGGTACAAAAAATTTCAAGTTTTGCTGCTAAAGTATTCATTGTTCATCATAAAGATCATAGTACACCTGAATTACAGTTTTATTGTGCAAGTATTTGAAACAAAAAATTGGACATTTGCATAATAATGCTTTTTATTCATTTTCAAAAAACTGAAATCTCACACAAGCCGCGAGAGTAACTAAATTTGATTATGATAATCAAATAATGAATACAAAATTCAATGAAAGCTACACTACTGAAGATAACATAAAAACAAAGAAGAGAAGCAATTCATCATTGCCTGTGATGATGAATCACTTTCGCTTGATGTCTTCAATTGTCGCGTCTCCAAGCTGCAGCCTCGATTTCACGCTCCATGAACCTGCAAAATTGTAAAAAGATGATGTTAGAGATGTACTCTAAGCAATGATGAATTACATTCTACTTTATGCCTATGCTACCAATAGGAATGTAATTTACATTCAATCAGGCATTCACCAGATGATTGAGTGACAATCAAGGAACACAAAGTTCAATGGAAGCTTTCAACTTCAATTATTTTTGCTAACTTGTTTGTTTAAATGTGCAGGAACATGTATAATCAGATCATTTCAACCAACAGGAATTGTTATAAGTGGTGAGAAATGTGGCTCCCACAAGGGTTGAGCCCAGCTCATAACAATAACATAAGCATAATTTCAATGTATTTATCAATCATGAAAGACAGTGATTATTGCATAAGCAAGGATAGCCACATTAGCATCCAACAATGCTTCTATAATGAACATCTACATTCATAAGTAGTCATGTATGATGCTATTCTACACTGTACTGATAATGAGAAGAAAGTAGCCTGATCAATAGTTCATAGACTGAAGTGAGACTTCATACAAGTACAGTCACAAATATGTAAGATGGTAGCCCTTTGGAGTTTTTATCATAACCAAGATGGACTGTAAACGAGCAAACAAATATCATATGTAAAAGTGCAGCAATAAGGCAGGTAAAAGAGCATGTATATTGATTGACAAGGACAACTACATTACAATCTGAATAGTGGCAGCTTACCAAATAGTCATAGAACTATGAACAAGCTGGAGTTATGTTTTCATAAGTGACAGTCCCATGGGCACAATATTCAACAATGAAATATGATGAAAACAAATTATAGTAATGATTAGCATATGGAATTTCATGGCCACAGTCAAAAGGATCACATTTAAAGCTTCCTTGCATAAAGATGACAATATGACAGTCGAGATCACATGTTCATAGAGATAGCAGGTTGTTATAAAGACAACAGAGGTGATCCTTTATATACTAAAAGAATGATCACAACATGTTAATACAAAGTGAGCTACAGGTGTGCATTATAAAAGCTACAGGTGAAGGATCAAATAATTCATCTAATAAAGGTGCATCATGTGAACAAGGAGAGAAGATTGTGAAAGCAACTGAGTCAAAATGATCACCAACAGAAGAGACCATTCAAGCATACTAAAAGTGCTCATTGGTATGTAAAATATAGTCATATTTTCAAAGTAGCATGATTCAAATATGAAAATGAATAGAACTAGACAAATGTAGTTGTTACATTATGGCACGAAGGAATTCTGTTTCAGGGAAGGCATGTTAACATGATATGCTGCACATGATTTTCCAAAAACATTTAATAAGGCAGCTTTTCAACATTCCATTTGTATTTAAGGCATTTGTTCATCAAGAACATAAACAGAGGCAAAATACAGATTGCAGCCTTCAGGCAATAACAATACAGTGGTGCATAGTTTCACAAAAGGAGTTTCAAAATAACCATGTGGGTTTTCTTCAAAATATAGGAGTTTATAATCTCAAAGTAAACAAGCTACAATCACATGAATCAATAGAGAGGAGCTCGAATGGAGAAAATTTCAAAAGTTTTCCAGTTTTGGAGACACCAACAAAACCTTCATGTATACCCTGATATATTGAAACCCACGACTTAATCATGGAGGAATACTCTATTTTAAGGAAATAAAATAGAAATTACACAAGAGTCTCAAAGCCCATCTGGGTTTTCATCTTTGAAATCATGGCTTGAGTTTTGAGTTCATATACAACAATAATGAAAATACAATGTTTTTAAACAATACCCAGATTGAGCATGGAATGGCATACCTAGAATGGAGAGGAGGGTTTTTGTTCACAAATATTCATTCAGTTGGTTCTCCATGATATTAGTTACAAATTTATGTCAAGATTCTTTGTGTTTGTGTACAAAAAATGTTCAGATTTAAACTTCCAAATGAGACACGGGAATATAATGTAATGCACAATATAGCCGCAAGTTTCATCATTTTACTGCAAGAAAAATTTAGGCCAAAACCTTCAAACATGACAAGTATCAACACAGAGAAATATATCAAAAGAAAGCTACAATGAAGCTGCAACTTTTAGGCCAAGATTTATCTTTGAAATGGAGTAAAAAATTCATGAAACGGCTTAGGTTCAGACTTACCTTGTCTCTTAATGCGGAATCACCTCATAGAGGGGTTGATAGCCATAAAATTCAAGCTACTTTTGCAACCTTTCTTCTCTCATGGTGGCCAGAGCAGTAAAGGCATCTATAGAGAATGAAGACACAAAATACATCAGAAATTTGTTCATGGTCGCGCCATAGGTGCCTGAAACATTTTCAAAATGGAGAGCACGTAAGAGAATCTTCCAGTCCAAACATGGCGGCGCAGCAATGGCTTTCTCTTCATGTAGTCAAAGTGCAAAATGAAAAGAATGATTAGGGTTCAAGTTTGTCTGCCCTAAATCGACATAAGATTGATGTTTTTTCTCTTTTTACTAATGATTTTAATAAATCATTATGTTCTTTCATCTTCCGTGTTCCATCACTTTTGAGTCAAATAAACCTAATCATGTTTAGGGAAGCCCGTGACTTAAGGAAAGGTTCAATAGTAGTTTGACCTTCTATTGCATGATTTATCAATGATTAATGTACTAAATATTAAGGTAATATCTTGTTACCTTAGTATTTAATATATAGTATTTAAAAAGAAAAGGAAAAACTGTCATATATTAAATATTAAGATAATCATTTGGATTATCTTTAATATTTTATACTATCACCTTTCCAAAACATGAGCAAACACAAGTAAAGTGGAGGAGTGTTTTGTATAGTCTTGAATTGCATGTTTAGTTCCGACACCAGTTTTGAAGATTAATCATGCACGATATAGGGATGGATTTTTAGTTTGATATGCATGGGCGAATTGATGAAAAACAAGGTGGTTTTCGCATGCTCGGGCCCACTTTTTCATGGATTTTCAGTGCAGTTTGAGTGCTCTATAGTTCAGTTATGAGTTGACTTCGAGTTTGGATCATCATACACTCATTTTTGCATGAGTTTGAGCCTTCTTTTAAGGGATATTTATTTCTGCTCGGATTTTTCCTTGGAGTTGTCATTTTATACTGAAATTGACTTTCAATTTCATTTTTCATGCACTTTGGAGTGTGCTCTCATTATATTTATTGGAAAAAGTTTATCTTTTTCAGTTAGTTCTTATTTTGCAAAGTGAATTATCATGTAACTCAACTTTATTTATAGATTAATACAGTAGCAGGTTATTACAAGTTAATCAAGTTTCATTAATTTGCAGAGCTTTCCTTTTACCTTTCAGTACGCTAAAGTGTTTGCCTTCAAAATCTCAGGTGTCATGTTGTGTGAATGATTTGATAAGGAATCTATCGTGTTTTAATTTCAGGAAACCTTTATTTTCCCGTCTCATTCACATGTGCTTGTATGCAAGAAATGTTTAGTTCCATAGGTTATATGTTGTGCATCTGACTTATTTTACTATTTTAGTTGTGAAAACGTTCTTTTCCTTCAAAGATGGTAATACAATCAAGCTTTCATATGAATTATTTATGTGGTTAAACTTTTCAGATTCAATTGTGCAAATAGGATTATTTAAGAGTAATTGTGAAACAAGTTTCATGCAGTATCGTCATTTAAGTGCATAGTTAGTACATAAATTAGTTCTTGCATTCATTTCAGTACCTTCTTCCCTTTTCCCAACCAATTTCATTGATTTAAACCAAAGAATAAATAGGAAGCCGGCCTAGAATCCGAAGGTTCAATCTCATTACAGGTCACCCACAACCTGATTTTGATCCAATGTTACACGAGATTGCAGAGCTTTTTAGCCTTGCATGTGGGTGCAAATCCCTGTGATAACACTTACATGCTTGGTTCTATACCCACAAAGAAATAGTGGTTTTGACATTTGCTTATCTTGTGTTCATTAAAGAACTTTATTTTTAATCATTTTCATTTGACAAAGGCTTACAAATTGGTGAGAAAATAAATCCATTTCGTCTAGGAATAAAGAGAGGCTCATATTAACAGGTGGTTGATTTCTTGATTCTATCAAAGTCATATATTTTGCAAGAAAGGGTTTGAGTATGAATACCCTAATCTATCTTAAATGAATTATTGCTTACTAATAACCTAAATAGGTAACTATCTCAGCATGGTATTTTAAAAGAAGATAAGAAGAGATGCTTGCATGAATAAGATTACCATTCATTATTATCTAATTGTTGGTTTTATTGAACCATTGCCATCCAATATATATATAAAATC
This sequence comes from Sequoia sempervirens, assembly GCA_007258455.2. Classification (NCBI taxonomy): domain Eukaryota; kingdom Viridiplantae; phylum Streptophyta; class Pinopsida; order Cupressales; family Cupressaceae; genus Sequoia; species Sequoia sempervirens. The sequence continues at coordinate 1,209 of VDFB02021053.1, read as the reverse complement.
AAGGAATGCCTAATTCCATTATCAAGAACTGAGGAGGTTACTTGCCTTTAACTGATTATCAAGTAAATATGGTTAGCAACAATACACACTTAGCCATAGATTATGGAACTTATTCCATAGCTCTTTCTCCATCTAATATAGACAACAATGGAAATAATAATGTTATTCTAAGTTAAAACTTCTCTTTAAGGCTTGCAAATTTGTTCTAATTGTAGCAACTATGATAATTGTCCTCTCCCAACTCTATGTAGGTTCGTTACACCTTTTTTTGTTTTATTTTTCCCATTTGCAGCTGAAAAGAAAGATGATATGCTTACATTATTCCTTAGAATTTTCTATCTTTTTCTCTCCAAACTCTAACTAACTCTTTCCTTCCTTGAATTGCATTTTTACCCCATAAGATTTCATGAATCTTCCCTAACCGATTTTTCTAACTTATTTTTGTATAACCAGTGAGTAGTTACCATTGTGTTTGGAGATATTTATCACAATATCTATCTTTCTAGATGAAAAGACACAACCCCAAACTAAGTTTAAACAACTCAAATAGAAACAAAAGTAGTTACTTGACCTATATTCACATGGTGATTTCATGACATACATTAATAGGTATTTAAATTGCTATTAAAAGATACTTTCCACCTTCATGGCTCTCCATACTTTCCTTATTAAGGCTCAAAGATGAAATCAACGTTCTCTTCATATATATAGAGTCGAGCTTACACAATCCATGGCTTGAATAGCCGACAAGCATTTCCAAATGACTCACATACTTTTACAAAGTATTAAAACTTTTAAGCCATTATATGGTGGCAAAACACAAGGTGACGATTTAAATATACTACACCACTATATTAGCATTAACCAACATTTCAAATATTGATACCCACAAAATCATTTATCTGTTATCATGATTTTGTAAGCATGCTACTATTAGTTAGTGTAGGTTTATAAATGTATATGTATATATGTACATGAATGTATTATCTTATTTGTTCTAGTATTTTTATATGCATATGCTTATACAAATACATATATAATATAGATACACACATGTTAACATGTAATCGATGTAGACATGTACACATATAACATAGAAGCACATACATACATACATTGATTTATATACAAGAATGCCTTTGCACATTATATGTAGGATGCTTAGCGTATAGCTTAATAGATTAACAATTGAATCAAACATAAAGATAG